>JARQOD010006765.1:0-41544 GCA_033576555.1 Oophaga sylvatica | reverse complement strand
TGCTATCAGATAAGACAATTTCTTATTTTGTGTTTTTGCTATATTTTTGCATTTTGTCCTGCACTTCTGTGGGGGCCTTCTGGGTCCCCTCCGGGGCTTTTGCCCTCTCAGTTTAGTCCAGCCACTGTGTTTTGTACTTTTGCTTTTTCCAGTTTTTTTCAGTGGCTGCTGTTTTTGTTACACCAGAGAACTAATTTAGGTGGTAGAGGTCGTGTGATCTCAGGTGATTTTGAAATTAGTAGAGTTGGTGTTTTTCAGGGTTTTCTGGGATTGCAGTAAGTACCCTTCCTGTCCTTTTCTATTTAGATAGTTTGGGCCCCAGCGTTTGCTCATACTATTTTCTTTCTGTGTCAGTATTTCCTCTTGTCTAACCGCCATTACATGTTTGGGGGCTTTCTATTATCTTTGGGGTTCTGCTCCGGGGCAGATAGCTTTCCTATTTCTATCTTTAGGTGTAGTTAGTTTCTCAGGCTGTGACGAGGCGTCTAGGACCATCGTAGGAACGCTCCACGGCTGCCTCTAGTTGCGGTGGTTAGTCAGGGTACTGCAATCTCATAGATTCCAACTGCTCTGGTGTATTTCCTTTTTTACCTGCACTCCTCAGCTACCGTAACATAACAGTATCACCGGCCATAAAAATTGTATGGTACTCACAGAAGGGAAAAAATATTTTGAAGGAAGAAAAGTTGTCAGAGATATTTTTCTGTTTGTTGCATTTTTTTTTTTTTTTTTCCCTCTGTATCTCTGGGTGCTGGGGAGGATCTTTTCTCCCAATGGAGTTTGCACAGTTGTCTGGCCGTGTGGATCAGCTTGCCACTGAGGTTCAGAGTATTGCTGCATATCTTGCTAGGTTGCCTGTTGTGGAACCTAGGATCCCCATGCCAGATTTGTTTTCGGGGATCGAGCTAAGTTTCAGAATTTCAAAAATAATTGTAAATTGTTTCTTGCCTTAAAATCTAAGTCCTCAGGAAACGCAGCGCAGCAGGTTCAAATTATCATCTCTCTCCTGCGCGGCGATCCTCAGGATTGGGCTTTTTCCCTCACACCTGGGGATCCTGTTTTGAGTGATGTTGATGCATTTTTTCAGGCTTTGGGGTTATTGTACGATGAGCCTAATGTCACTGATCAAGCTGAAAAAGCCTTGTTGGCATTAAATCAGGGGCTTGATGACGCTGAGTTATACTGTCAGAGATTCCGTAGGTGGGCAGTCCTGACCAAATGGAATGACGACGCTTTGGCGGCCCTTTTCCGGAAGGGTCTGTCGGATAATGTAAAGGATGTTATGGTGGGATTCCCTGTCCCCTCTGGTCTCAATGATTCTATGTCATTAGCGATTCAAATTGACAGACGTTTGCGTGAGCGGAGAAGTATGCGTGGAGTGGTGTTGCCTTGTGAGCCAGCTGCTGAGCCCATGCAGTGTGATGGAGTGGTGTCTGGGGCACAGCGTCATGAGTTTCGAAAGCGCAATGGGTTATGTTTCTACTGTGGTGATGCCTCTCATGCTATTTCAGTCTGCCCTAAGCGGGGAAGACGTTTTGCACGCTCAGTTGTCTTGGGTAGTGTTCAGACTAAGTTTTTATTAACTGTCACTCTGATATGCTCTCTGTCCTCATTTTCTGCTCAGGCTTTCGTTGATTCTGGAGCAGCTATTAACCTGATGGATTATGATTTTGCTAAACGTTGTGGTTTCCCTTGATACCCCTACAGAAGTCTATTCCCCTACTGGGGATCGATTCTACCCCTTTGGCTGAGAATAAACCCCAGTTTTCTACTCAGGTGATAATGAGGGTTGAACCTGATCACCAGGAGTGCTGCAAATTTTTGGTTCTATATAATCTGCATGACATTATCGTGCTGGGTTTCCCTTGGTTACAGTCTCATAATCCTGTTTTGGATTGGAAATCTGTGTCTGTAACCAGTTGGGGCTGCCAATGTGTTAATACCAACACTCCTGTTTTTTCTGCCTCCCCCCAGGCTGAGGATGTTCCTGACTTTTTGTTTGATTTTTCTGATGTGTTTAGCGAAAGTAAATCTGCATCCTTACCTCCCCATAGGAGCTATGACTGCGCTATTGAATTAGTGCCAGGTAGTAAATTCCCTAAGGGTCGCCTTTTTAACTTGTCTGTACCTGAACATGACGCTATGCGGTCTTATATCAAGGAATCATTGGAGAAGGGTCATATCAGACCATCCTCTTCACCCTTAGGTGCCGGTTTTTTCTTTGTGGCCAAAAAAGATGGTTCATTAAGGCCGTGTATTGATTATCGTCTCTTGAACAATATTACTGTGAAATATCAATACCCGTTACCCTTGATTTCTGACCTGTTTTCCAGGGTGAAAAACGCTACTTGGTTTACCAAGCTTGACCTCAGGGGGGCGTATAACCTTATTCGCATTAAGCACGGGGATGAATGGAAGACGGCATTTAACACCCCTGAAGGGCATTTTGAGTACCTTGTGATGCCCTTTGGGCTCACTAATGCTCCTTCCGTCTTCCAGTCCTTCATGAATGACATTTTCAGGGATTTTGTGGACAAGTTTCTGATTGTTTATTTGGATGATATCTTGATTTTTTCTAATGACTGGGACTCTCATGTGAAACATGTTCGAACTGTATTCCAGATTTTGAGAGAGAATGCTCTGTATGTGAAGGGATCAAAGTGTCTTTTTGGCGTACAGAAGATCTCATTTCTGGGATTCATTTTGTCCCCATCTGTTATTGAAATGGACCCGGTCAAGGTTCAGGCCATCTGTGATTGGGTCCAACCTACTTCATTAAAGGCTCTTCAGAGATTTTTGGGTTTTGCCAATTTTTATCGTAAATTTATTGGTAATTTCTCTGTTATTGTTAAACCATTAACTGATTTGACCAGAAAGGGTTCTGATGTGGTGAATTGGCCTCCTGAGGCAGTCTCTGCGTTTCAGGAACTTAAGCAGAGATTCACTTCTGCTCCTGTTCTACGGCAGCCTGATGTTTCTCTGCCATTTCAGGTGGAGGTTGATGCCTCTGAAATTGGGGCAGGTGCCGTTTTGTCCCAAAAAGATCCAGAGACCTCTAAAAGTAACCCTTGTGCCTTTTTCTCTCGAAAATTTTCTCCTACTGAACGTAATTATGACGTGGGTAATCGGGAGTTATTGGCCATGAAGTGGGCTTTTGAAGAGTGGAGACATTGGCTGGAGGGAGCCAAACATCAGGTGGTGGTCCTTACGGACCATAAGAATCTGGTCTATCTGGAATCTGCCAAGCGACTCAATCCTAGACAGGCCAGGTGGGCCTTGTTTTTCACACGTTTTAATTTTGTGGTTTCCTTTCTTCCTGGCACTAAGAATGTTAAGGCGGATGCCCTCTCGAGGAGTTTCCTTGCGGACTCTCCTGAGCTATCTGATCCCTCTGTTATTTTGAAGGAGGGTGTAGTTCTTTCCGCCATCTCGCCCAATTTGAGACTTGCTCTGGAGGGGTGTCAGGAGGATAGGCCCGAGCGCTGCCCTGTTGGAAAATTGTTTGTCCCGGACCAATGGAAAAAGAGTGTGATGTCTGAGATTCATTGTTCCGCATTGGCTGGGCATCCCGGAATTTTTGGTACCAGAGACTTGGTTAGTCGGTCCTTTTGGTGGCCTACCTTGTCTCGCGATGTCAGGGAATTTGTGCAGTCCTGCGGGACTTGCTCTCGCTCCAAGCCTTGCTCTCGCTCTAGTGGTTTGTTGATGCCATTGCCTGTGCCCAAGAGACCATGGACCCATATCTCTATGGATTTCATTTCCGATCTTCCTGTTTCTCAGAGAATGACCACCATCTGGGTAATTTGTGATAGGTTTTCCAAAATGATACATCTTGTGCCATTACCTAAGTTGCCTTCCTCCTCTGAATTGGTGCCATTGTTCCTTCAGCACGTGGTTCGTTTACACGGCATTCCTGAGAACATTGTGTCTGACAGAGGAGTCCAGTTTGTTTCCAGATTTTGGAGGACTTTTTGTTCTAAACTGGGTGTTCAATTGTCTTTCTCCTCGGCATTTCATCCTCAGACCAATGGTCAAACTGAGAGAACAAACCAGACATTGGAGACTTATCTAAGATGCTTTGTGTCTGCTGATCAGGATGACTGGGTCTCTTTTTTGCCTTGGCTGAGTTTGCTCTTAATAATAGGGCTAGCTCTGCCACTTTGATGTCTCCGTTTTTCTGTAATTCTGGGTTTCACCCTCGATTTTCTTCAGGACAGACGGAGGCTTCTGTCTGTCCAGGTGTTGACTCTGTTGTTGAGCGTATGCAGCAGATTTGGGACCAGGTAGTGGAGAGGTTGTCCCTCTCTCAGGAGAAGGCCCAGCGGTTTGCTAACCGGCATAGGACTGATGGTCCTCGGTTTAAAGTGGGGGACTTGGTCTGGTTGTCCTCAAAGAATATTCCTATGAGAGTAGCATCTCCTAAATTAACCTAGGTTCATTGGACCTTATAAGATCATGGAGATTATTAATCCTGTTTCTTTTCGTTTGCTTCTTCCAGGGACATTTAAGATCCATAACGTGTTCCACAAGTCCTTGTTGAAGAGGTTTGTTGAGCCAGTGGTTCCTGCTGCTGTGCCTCCTGACCCTGTTTTGGTTGAGGGCAATCTGGAGTATGTGGTTGAGAAAATATTGGATTCTCGTTTTTCTAGACGAAGACTCCAGTATTTGGTTAAATGGAGAGGTTATGGTCAGGAAGACAATTCTTGGGTGTTTGCTTCGGACATCCATGCTAGGAGACTTATCCGTGCGTATCATAGAACTCATCCTGACCGACCTGGTTGCTCAAATGAGGGTTCGGTGACCCCTCCTCAAGGGGGGGGTACTGTTGTGAATGGGTTTGAGATGAGTTCTGAGCAGAGGCTCCCTCTGGTGGTTACAAGCGGTACTAGTGAGGATTGGGAATCAGGTGTTACTGATTGGTCTTATTTAAGGGACTCATTTTCCCATCAGGGTTGCCGGTGATCAATTGTTCTGGTCTGAATCCTTCTTTCCAGTTTCCCTTGTAGCCTGCTGTGTCGTGTCTGCATCTCCTGCTATCAGATAAGACAATTTCTTATTTTGTGTTTTTGCTATATTTTTGCATTTTGTCCTGCACTTCTGTGGGGGCCTTCGGGTCCCCTCCGGGGGCTTTTGCCCTCTCAGTTTAGTCCAGCCACTGTGTTTTGTACTTTTGCTTTTTCCAGTTTTTTCAGTGGCTGCTTTGTTTTTGTTACACCAGAGAACTAATTTAGGTGGTAGAGGTCGTGTGATCTCAGGTGATTTTGAAATTGTAGAGTTGGTGTTTTTCAGGGTTTTCTGGGATTGCAGTAAGTCCCTTCCTATCCTTTTCTATTTAGATAGTTTGGGCCCCAGCGTTTGCTCATACTATTTTCTTTCTGTGTCAGTATTTCCTCTTGTCTAACCGCCATTACATGTTTGGGGGCTTTCTATTATCTTTGGGGTTCTGCTCCGGGGCAGATAGCTTTCCTATTTCTATCTTTAGGTGTAGTTAGTTTCTCAGGCTGTGACGAGGCGTCTAGGACCAACGTAGGAACGCTCCACGGCTGCCTCTAGTTGCGGTGGTTAGTCAGGGTACTGCAATCTCATAGATTCCAACTGCTCTGGTGTATTTCCTTTTTTACCTGCACTCCTCAGCTACCGTAACATAACAACGGGCACTGGCTCAGTGAGCAAGTGCAGTGCGGTGTCGTGATATATATGTCTCGATTTAAGGACACCTTATTAAGCAACTGTGATTGAATTGTTTATGTCATTGATGGTTTGTCTGTGATCTTCACCATGATGTGCTAAACAGTGTGTTGAGTCTATTACCCCTCTCTGACATAGAGTACTATCCCGTCCATAAACCCGTGCCATTCTGCCCATGGACGGGATAGTACGTTATAGGCGATCAGCTGCGCTCCTGAGGGAACGCAGCTAATCGCCGCCGGGTGTCAGCTGATTATCACAGCTGACACCCGTGACTGTGTGTCAGGAGCGGTCACGGACCGCTCCCGCACATTAACCCCTAGCACACCGCGATCAAACTGATCGCGGTGTACTGGGGCACAGGGGAGGATCGCGCAGGGTGGGGGCTCCTGCACGCCCCCTGAGACCTCAGACCAGGCGTGTGATCGCGCTGTTCTGAGGGCTTCCCCTCCAGATCCGGATCCAAGATGGGCCGGGGTCTGGAGGGAGGGCTTCCTCAGTGCCTGCTGAGAGAGGCATGAGAGCCTGCTGCACTGCTGAGCGATCATGGTGTGACAGTGTGCTGTGCACACTGTCACACCAGCGATTTGATAAAATACAGTGATGTCCCACCCTGGGACAAAGTAAAAAAGTTAAAAAAATAAAAATAAACATGTTATAAAAAAAAATCCAAAATAAATAAAAAAAAAAAAAATATTCCCCAATAAATTCATTTCTTCCTGTAAATAAAAAAACCAAAACAATAAAAGTACACATATTTGGTATCGCCGCGTCCGTAACGACCCCCCCTATAAAACTGTCCCACTAGTTAACCCCTTTAGTGAACCCCTTAAAAAAAAAAAAAAAAACGAAGCAAAAAATCAATGCTTTATCATCATACCGCCGAACAAAAAGTGGAATAACGCGCGATCAAAAAGACCGATATAAATAACATGGTACCGCTGAAAACGTCATCTTGTCCCGCAAAAAACGAGCCTGCCATACAGCATCATCAGCGAAAAAATAAAAAAGTTATAGCTCGCAGAATAAAGCGATGCAAAAATAATTATTTTTTATATAAAATTGTTTTTATTCTATAAAAGCGCCAAAACATAAAAAAATGATATAAATGAGGTATCGCCATAATCGTACTGACCCGAAGAATAAAACTGCTTTATCAATTTTACCACACGCGGAACAATAAAAACGCCTCCCCCAAAAGAAATTCATGAATTGCTGATTTTTGTTCATTCTAACCTCCCAAAAATCGAAATAAAAAGCGATCAAAAAATGTCACCTGCTCAAAAATGGTACAATAAAAACGTCAACTCGTACCGCAAAAAATAAGACCTCACATGACTCTGTGGGCCAAAATATGCAAAAATTATAGCTCTCAAAATGTGGCGATGCAAAAAACTATTTTTGCAATAAAAAGCGTCTTTTAGCGTGACAGCTGCCAATCATAAAAACCCGCTATAAATAGTAAATCAAACCCCCCTTTATCACCCCCTTAGTTAGGGAAAAATAATAAAATTAAAAAAATGTATTTATTTCCATTTTCCCATTAGGGTTAGGGTTAGGGTTGCGGCTAAAGTTAGGGTTAGGGTTGGCACTAAAGTTAGGATTAGGGTTAGGGTTGGGATTAGGGGTGTGTTAGGGTTAGGTTTGTGGTTAGGGTTGGGACTAGGGTTAGGGGTGTGTTGGGGTTAGGGTTGGAGTTAGAATTGGGGGTTTCCGCTGTTTAGGCACATCAGGGCTCTCCAAATGTGACATGGCGTCTGATCTCAATTCCAGCCAATTCTGCGTTGAAAAAGTCAAACGGTGCTCCTTCACTTCTGAGCTCTGCCATGCGTCCAAACAGTAGTTTATCCCCACATATGGGGTATCAGCGTACTCTGGACCCCAAGAGTTATTGTGCAATTTGTCCTATTTCTTCTGTTACCCTTGGGAAAATAAAAAACTGGGGGCGAAAATATCATTTTTGTACAAAAAAAAATTTTTTTGTTTTTACGGCTGTACATTATAAACTTCTGTGAAGCACTTGGGGCTTCATAGCGCTCACCACACACCTAGATAAGTTCCTTGTGGGGTCTATTTTCCAAAATGGGGTCACTTGTTGGGGATTTCCACTGTTTAGGCGCATCAGGGGCTCTCCAAATGCGACATGACGCCCCCAGACCATTCCATCAAAGTCTGCAATCCAAAACGTCACTACTTCCCTTCCGAGCCCCAACGTGTACCCATACAGTAGTTTTCTCCCACATATTGGGTATCAGCGTACTCAGGACAAATTGGGCAACAACTTTTGGGGTCCAATTTCTCCTGTTACCCTTGTAAAAATAAAATATTGGGGCGAAAAAATCATTTTTGCAAAAAAAAAAAAAGATTTTTTTTTTTACGGTTGTGCGTTATAAACTTCTGTGAAGCACTTCGGGGTTCAAAGTGCTCACCACACATCTAGATAAGTTCCTTGTGGGGTCTATTTTCCAAAATGGGGTCACTTGTGGGGGGTTTCACTGTTTAGGCGCATCAGGGGCTCTCCAAATGCGACATGACGCACCCAGACCATTCCATCAAAGTCTGCAATCCAAAACGTCACTACTTCCCTTCCGAGCCCTGACGTGCGCCCATACAGTAGTTTTCTCCCACATATTGGGTATCAGCGTACTCAGGACAAATTGGACAACAACTTTTGGGGTCAATTTCTCCTGTTACCCTTGTGAAAATAAAATATTGGGGGCGAAAAAATCATTTTTGTAAAAAAAAAAAGGATTTTTTATTTTTACGGCTGTGCGTTATAAACTTCTGTGAAGCACTTCGGGGTTCAAAGTGCTCACCACACATCTAATAAGTTCCTTGTGGGGTCTATTTGCCAAAATGGGGTCACTTGTGGGGGGTTTCCACTGTTTAGGTGCATCAGGGGCTCTCCAAATGTGACATGACGCCCCCAGACCATTCCATCAAAGTCTGCAATCCAAAACGTCACTACTTCCCTTCCGAGCCCCGACGTGTGCCCATACAGTAGTTTTCGCCCACATATTGGGTATCAGTGTACTCAGGACAAATTGGACAACAACTTTTGGGTTCCAATTTCTTCTGTTACCCTTGTGAAAATAAAATATTGGGGGCGAAAAAATCATTTTTGTAAAAAAAAAAAAAAGATTTTTTATTTTACGGCTGTACGTTATAAACTTTAGTGAAACACCTGGGGGTTCAAAGTTCTCACCACACATCTAGATAAGTTCCTTGAGGGGTCTAGTTTCCAAAATGGTGTCATTTATGGGGTTTCCACTGTTTAGGCAGATCAGGAGCTCTCCAAACACGACATGGCGTCCAGCCAATTCTGCGTTGAAAAAGTCAGACGGCGCTCCTTCCCTTCCAAACTCTGCCATGCACCCAAACAGTGGTTTACCCCCACATATGGGGTATCAGCGCACTCAGGACAAATTGCACAATAACTTTTGGAGTCTTTTACCCTTGGAAAAATAAAAATTGGGGTGAAAAGATCATTTTTGTGGAAAAAATATGATTTTTAAATTTTACGGCTCTACGTTATAAACTTGTGTGAAGCACTTGGGGGTTCAAATTGCTCATCAAAAATCTAGATAAGTTCCTTAGGGGGTCTAGTTTCCCAAATGGGTCATTTGTGGGGGGTTTCCACTGTTTAGGCACATCAGTGGCTCTCCAAATGCAACATGGCATCCAAACTCAATTCCAGCCAATTTTGGTTGGAAAAAGTCAAATGGTGCTCCTTCAATTCCGAGCTCTGCCGTGCGCCCAAACAGTGGTTCCCCCCCACATATGGGGTATCAGCGTACTCAGGACAAATTGTACAACAACTTATGTGGTCCAATTTCTCCTGTTACCCTTGGGAAAATAAAAAATTAGTGACTAAAAGATAATTTTTGTGGGAAAAAAATAGGATTTTTTATTTTCATGCCCGGGCATTATAAACTTGTGTGAAGCACTTGGGGGTTCAAAGTGCTCACCAAAGATCTAGATAAGTTCCTTAGGGGGTCTAGTTTCCAAAATGTGGTCACTTGTGGGGGGTTTCCACTGTTTAGGCTCATCTGGGGCACTGCAGACGGAACATGACCCCCATTAACGTCTGCATTCCAAAACGTTACTACTTCCTTTCCAAGCCCTGCCGTGCGCCCAAACAGTTTCCCCCCCCCCCACATATGGGGTATCAGCGTACTCAGGACAAATTGGACAACAACTTTTGGGGTCCAATTTCCTTGGGAAAATTCAAAAATTTGGGACTAAAAAATCATTTTTGTGGAAAATTGATTTTTTTTTTTTCACACCCAGGCTTTATAAACTTTTTTGAAACACTTGAGGGTTCAAAGTGCTCACAACAGATCTAGATAAGTACCTTAGGGGGTCTAGTTTCCAAAATGGTGTCACTTGTGGGGGGTTTCCACTGTTTAGGCGCATCAGGGGCTCTCCAAACGCGACATGGCATCCAATCTAAATTCCAGCCAATTTTAGTTTGAAAAAGTCAAACGTCGCTCCTTCCCTTACGAGCTCTGCCGTGTGCCCAAACAGTGGTTTTCCCCCACATATGGGGTATTGGCGTACTCAGGAGAAATTGCATAACAACCTTATCTGTCCATTTTCTCCTTTTACCCTTGTGAAAATAAAAAAAAGTTTGTAAAAGATAATTTTTGTGGCTAAAAAGTAAAATATTCATTTTTTCCTTCCACGTTGCTTTAGTTACTGTGAAGCACCTGAAGGGTTAATAAACTTCTTGAATGTGGTTTTGAGTACCTTGAGGGGTGCAGTTTTTAGAATGGTGTCACTTTTGGGTATTTTCTGCCATATAGACCCCTCAAAGTGACTTCAAATGTGAGGTGGTCCCTAAAAAAAATGGCTTTGTAAATTTTGCTGTAAAAATGAGAAATCGCTGGTCAACTTTTACCCTTATAACTTCCTAACAAAAAAAAATTTTGGTTCCAAAATTGTGCTGATGTAAAGTAGACATGTGGGAAATGTTATTTCTTAACTATTTTGTGTGATATATTTCTCTGTTTTAAGGGAATAAAAATTCAAAGTTTGAAAATTGCAAAATTTTAAAAATTTTCGCCATATTTGCATTTTTTTTCAAAAATAAACGCAAGTTATATCGAAGAAATTTTACCACTAACATGAAGTACAATATGTCACGAGAAAACAATCTCAGAATCACGAAGATCCGTAGAAGCGTTCCAGAGTTATAACCTCATAAAGAGACAGTGGTCAGAATTGTAAAAATTGGCCCGGTCATTAACGTGCAAACCACCCTTGGGGGTGAAGGGGTTAAATGAGAAGGTGTGTCCAAACTTTTGGTCTGTACTGTATGTGTGTGTGTGTGTGTGTCTGTCAGTGTATAATTTACTTGTCTATGGCATTGCAGTAGACGAGTACTGCAGTATATGAAACCAGCAATTAAAGTAAAAAAAAATATCCATGTCCCACAGTGGAACTACGGGCCCTCCCAGATTGGAGTTGATTATCTCATGTGAAAGGATCGGGCCAATTATGTTAATGACAGTCTGTCCCAGTTTGATCCAAGTGTCATCTGATTGTGCTCCGATTCTCTTGCAGGAGAGAATTGCATCACAGGTGTGGAGAGGATGGAGAACTTAATTTCTCTATCTTCTCCATTGTCTCAGCGCATGCATTGGACTGCACTCAAATAACATCTAAATGCAGTGCGATGTTAGACTTGTATGGGTGCGCGTGATCTGAATATTGGAGGCACTCACAGCATGCTGCGGTTGCTTTCTCATGTCAAATTGGGCGCTTTCTGAAAAAGTTTAAAAAAAAGTAAATAAAATATGAAAGTAAGTAAAAAAAAAAAAAAAGGCACAAAAATTACAAAAAGCTGTTTCACCACTAAAAACTCAGCCTTTGTATTGAAATAAAAATTAAGCAAAAAAAAATACACATAATTGGTATTGACGCCTCCGGAACGATTCGAACTATAAACCTGGCATAATATTTATTCCATATGGCAAACGCTGTAAAGAAAAATAATAAACATGACAAAAATTCAGGTTTGTCATGATACTGACACAAAAAATTATATATATATATATATGTATATATATATATATATATATATAAATGTAAATATATATATATATATTTATATATATATAAAACTGATATAAATGAAAACTCCAAATTGTCTCCAAAAAGCAAGAATTAACATGCCTCATTCAGCAAAAAATAAAAAAGTTACAGTACTCAGAATATGGAAATTTAAAAACAATGAATTACTTTTTGTAACATATAGCTTTTAGTCTGTAAAAGTAGCAAAGCTTAACATATTATATTAATCTGGTATCACTGTAATTGCACTGACCCAAAGAATAAATCAGTCTTATTACTTTACCGCAAAACAATTACAGGTATTAAATAGTTCACTGACGGCTCCTGCCTCGTGTCTTCTGTGCATTACATTTGGTTTCCTGCATTACAATCTCCTGTATATATATAACCTTTACCTTTGACTAAAGACTTGTTTTTAGAATGGTCTCCCTCATTGAACTGTGGCACATCTGGTCCTGGCAAGTCCACATCCCTGGCTATATGCGGCCTGCATTGGCATAAGGCCCTCACAGCACAAGTCCACACACCCAACCAGGACCCACACTTTCGTGTAACGTGCCGGGGTGCTGGAGATGAGTGCCTGGCCCAAGGCTACCACACCACACTGCATTACACATGTACTCACCCATATATGTACATTGTACAAACTAATCAAAGGGAGCAGTCCAGCACTTAGATATTGCTGACATATCCTTATCCTTTGGAGAAGTCATCCACATCAGATGGTTTGGGTTCTGACACCTGCCACCACATCTCAGCTGTTCAGCTGTATGGAGGTCTCTCTGCAGCCAGAAGTGAAGAGATGACAGCTCTATGCACTCTGTAGTAGTTCCTCCCATGAAGAAATATGCGTGCTCATGTGTTCTTAGTAAACAAATAATAAGTTGGGGGCACAGAAGACCACTTTTGCGCAGGGCATCATTCAGCCTAAGGCGGACTCTAAACACAGGCCCTGGTTCTAGTAAAGAGCTAGGCAGGTGCATCTAATCAAATCCTGCAGAGCTAGGACTTAACCCTGTCCTACCTGCAATTTATGCAAAACAACACAGCTCCTATAACAGTAGAGGAGCAAAAGTTGTACTATATGTTTACTAGCATTTCACAGAAACATTCAAAGGCATTTCAAAGATGATTACAAAAATAAATGCATCAACCTCTACTTTACAATTTACATGCAAAAGTTTCTTACATTTTTCTTGTCATCTTGCCCTTTTTTTCTTTCTTTATTTGCCATGATGACTCCAGTCCTTAAAGTATCAAACACAGGATCTGTGCGATTGGCAGCAGCTGTTATAGAGAAGGTGATACATGTATACTGGAGATGCTCATGACATGAGACATGATTACACAGACACCTACAAGCCTTATTCATTTTACCAGTTAGGGCTCATTCAAGCGAGCATATATTCAGTCCAAGTGCTTTGTGTGAGTGCCACAAATCGCATACAGAGCATATACAGTTGTGCTCAAAAGTTTGCATACCCTTGCAGAATTTTTGCTTTCTTGGCCTTTTTTCAGAGAATATGAATGATAACACCAAAACTTTTTCTCCACTCATGGTTAGTGGTTGGGTGAAGCCATTTATTGTCAAACTACTGTGTTTTCTCTTTTTAAATCATAATGACAACCCAAAACATCCAAATGACCCTGATCGAAAGTTTACATAACCTGGTGATTTTGGCCTGATAACATGCAAAGAAGTTGGCACAAATGGGCTTGATTGGCTACTAAAGGTAACATCCTCACCTGTGACTTGTGACAAATGCCAGGAAAATTGTTCGAGATGCAAAGAAAAACCCACAAGTAACATCAGCTGAAATACTGGACCCTCTGAAAACTAAGCGGTATGGCTGTTTCAAGATGCACAATAAGGAGGCACTTGAAGAAAAATGGGCTGCATGGTCGAGTCGCCAGATGAAAGCCAAATGACCCTGATCAAAAATTCATTTGTGTAGCCCTGGTGGTAGGCACACGCAGTACCCTGGAGAGTGTGTGGCGAGACAGCAGTTTAATGCTAAATATTCATTCACTCAACATATACTAGACACACCCTTAGGGTAGTGGAGTTTACTCTTGAGGGAGTGGTCAAGGTATGTGTTAGAGTGATTAGTCTAGTTCCTGTCTTCGGACAGTGAGGACGTGTGGAGTGAGTGTCTAGACTACTGAGAGAGAAGACGTCTGGAGGGAGGAAGGAGTCTAGCCTGCTTTATCACCAGTTCATATCGTGGAGTCTGGTATAGGTGTCTGGATACACCTTAGTCTAGTCAGAGCTGTATCACCTCCTCAGCATACACTGAAGGAAAGAAGAAGTTTTAGTACAGAAAGTCTTCAGCATCCCTGTCTAAAGGACGGTATCAGGTTCAGAGACGTGCTCCTGCCTGTGATAACTGAGCATCTGTAGCTAACTTCGTAGTAAGGAAAAGAAAGAAGTGACTGCTCGACCCTTGGCTAGTTTGAGTGCTTATGTTACCAGCGTGGACAAGGCGAAAGGCAAGTGGATTTATAGGATTAGTGCTTACGGATTGAAGAAGTCCAGCACATTGCACCCGGTCACTGGGGACCG
This sequence comes from Oophaga sylvatica, assembly GCA_033576555.1. Taxonomy (NCBI): domain Eukaryota; kingdom Metazoa; phylum Chordata; class Amphibia; order Anura; family Dendrobatidae; genus Oophaga; species Oophaga sylvatica. The sequence goes on along the minus strand of JARQOD010006765.1, from coordinate 27,218 downwards.
AAGGGTCACTGTTGTTTCAAGCACAGTGATAAGAAAACCAGGAATCTACCGGACCCTAGGTCGCGGCAGACAGCCCCTTATAGTCAGTACGTAACTGGGGTCAGGGGAGTGAAGACTTTGGAGTTCTGCAGGACAAAATAAGAATTCAGCTCCTTCACAGGAAGGCCCCTAACACTAAGCTGACTGGGCAGGTACAGCTAAAGATTAGCTGGAGATTTGAGGGAACTACGCTTCAGGCTGGTTGTACTCGTTTTATTGGAGTTAAAGGAGGCCCCTAACTTGTCCAGCTGCTGTCTCAAGATACACTCTCCTTGGATCAGCCTCCCTGGGACCTGCTTGAACATCTTACAAGTAAAGGTATGGAAAGACGCTGACCGTGTGAGACTGTGTTCTTTATCTGCACTCGACTTCACAAATCCCATAGATTTTGAGGGACCAGTCCCACCTGTAGGGGACCCGACATCTAGCTGCCTCACCATCCCCTCAGAGATCTACAGCAGCGCTGGTACTAATTACCAGAATACTACAGGTGGCGTCACGAACTGTATATAAACCTATCCCCTGTAAATATATCCCCAACATACGCCAGACCGCCAGGGCCACAGACCGAGCCACAGCTACCTGTGACAATCCCCATAGACTTCTACGGGCTCGGCTCTGAGTACCCCATTGCCCTGGTAACCCACAATTGTGGTGGCGGGTCGACACACATTTACCCCATTTCTTAATACCTTGTATTGCCCCCTCTAACATCAATGACAGTTTGAAGTCTTTTGTGGTAGTTGTGGATGAGGTTCTTTATTTTCTCAGATGGTAAAGCTGCCCACTCTTCTTGGCAAAAAGCCTTCAGTTCCTGTAAATTCCTGGGCTGTCTAGCATGAACTGCGCACTTGAGATCTCCCCAGAGTGGCTCAATGATATTGAGGTCAGGAGACTGAGATGGCCACTCCAGAACCTTCACTTTATTCAGCTGTAGCCAATGACAGGTCTACTTGGCCTTGTGTATTGGATCGTTGTCATGTTGGAATGTTCAAGTACGTCCCATGCGCAGCTTCCGGCCTGGTAATTGCAAATTTACCTCCAGTATTTGATGATAAAAGTTGGTCATCTTTCCTTCAACTTTGACCAAGTTTCCTGTGCCTTTGTAGCTCACACATCCCCAAAACACCAAATACCCACCTCCTTGCTCTACAGTAGGAATGGTGTTCCTTTCATCATAGGCCTTATTGACCTCACTCCAAATGTAACGTTTATGGTTGTGGCCCAAAAGTTCAATTTTGGTCTCATCGCTCTAAATTACCTTGTTCCACAAGTTTTGAGACTTGTGCTGCTTTGCGTATTGTAGGCAAGATATTTTGTGGCTTTGGCGCAGTAATGGCTTTCTTCTGGCGACTTGACCATGCAGACCCTTTTTCTTCAAGTTCCTCCTTATTGTGCATCTTGAATCGGCCACACTGCTGGTTTTCAGAGAGTCCAGTATTTCAGCTGATGTTATTTGTGGGTTTTTCTTTGCATCTTGAACAATTTTCCTGGCATTTGTCACAGGTCACAGATGAGGATGTTACCTTTAGTAGCCATTCAAGCCCATTTGTGTCAAATTCTGTGCATGTTATCAGACCAAAATCACCAGGGTATGCAAACTTTTGATCAGGGTCATTTGGATGTTTTGGGTTGTCATTATGATTTAAAAAGAGAAAACACAGTAGTTTGACGATAAATGTCTTCACCCAGCCACTAACCATGAGTCTGATTGATGGCCTGGACCGTGCACTGACAACCAGCTCCCCGAGCATGCGCACTGAATGTGAGTGTACATCTCCAGCTTTATTTCCAATCTGCGCATGTTATGAAGTTGCTGTGAGTCAGTGGCTACTCGATATTTATATTGTGAGAACATGCACCATTCACACCTTAAACAGCTGCGGAAATGCGCACGCTGATTTAATGCACAGCTGTGTAAACAAGAACACATCTTTTTGTGAGCAATTTTCTTTTTCACTGCTGAGCACAAACTAGCTTTTAGCTAAAAGAAAGAGCTTCACATAACATTCTCATATATGAACTGTCCCTAAAATAAGATGCATTATAAGATTTTATTTTAGATTAATGTCCTGCTTTGAGTTGGATTTTTTTCAAGCCATAATGTGCTTCAAAATCCCATGGAGTATTAGCCATCCCAGCTATGAAAGGCACCACAAGGATCTTAATATTATTTGTTTTATAGTATTATATAGACACTGTACAGCATTGTTATTGGCTTACCGAAAGCATGGAACATGGATTTGATGCATGGTAGCATTATTTGAGCACGATATAATTTTACTGCGCAGCATTGTTATTTAGGCCCATTGAACTCCATTTTTTTGCAGCTTATAGTGGTAAAAACTCTTAAAGGGAACCTGTCAGCAGGGGATTTTAGATTCCAAAGTGTGATGATTACTTCCAAAGCTTATACAGGTGCTTCTCACAAAATTAGAATATCATCAAAAAGTTAATTTATTCCAGTTCATCTATACAAAAAGTGAAACTCATATATTATATAGAGTCATTACAGAGTGATCTATTTCAAGTGTTTATTTCTGTTAATGTTGATGAATATGGCTTACAGCCAATGAAAATCCAAAAGTCATTATCTCAGTAAATTAGAAAAATGATTTTAAAATACAAAATGTGGGCCTACTGAAATGTATGTTCAGTAAATGCACTCAATACTTGGTCGGGGCTCCTTTTGTACCAATTACTGCATCAATGTGGCGTGGCATGGAGGCGATCAGCCTGTGGCACTGCTGAGGTGTTATGGAAGCCGAGGATGCTTTGATAGCAGCCTTCAACTCGTCTGCATTGTTGGGTCTGGTGTCTCTCATCATCCTCTTGACAATAAACCATAGATTCTCTATGGGGTTAAGGTCAGGCAAGTTTGCAGGCCAATAAGGCAGTGATATCGTTGTTTTTAAATCAGGTATTGGTACTTCTGGCAGTGTGGACAGGTGCCAAGTCCTGCTGGACAGTGAAATTTCCATCTCCAAAAAGCTTGTCGGCAGAGGGAAGCATGAAGTGCTCTACAATTTCCTGGTAGATGGCCGCGCTGACTTTGGTCTTGATAAAACACAGTGGACCTACATCAACAGATGACATGGCTAACCAAACCATCACTGATTGTGGAAACTTGACACTAGACCTCAAGCAACTTGGATTGTGTGCCTCTTCCACTCTTTCTCTAGACTCTGGGATGTTGATTTACAAATGAAATGCAAAATGTACTTTCATCTGAAAACAACACCTTGGACCACTGAGCAACAGTCCAGTTCTTTTTCTCCTAGGTCCAGGTAAGATGCTTCTGAAGTTGTCTATTGGTCTTGAGTGGCTTTGTAAAGAGGGGTACCAGAGCAGGGGTACCTTTTACACGCTGGTTCCAGAACTGCTGGGGCTGTCACCCATGTTGCAGGGGAAAACATTGAGAGTGCAGAACAGACCGGGTCATGTGACTGGGGAAGGGGAGGTGGGACGATATAGCGCTGCGCATGGGAAAAATGTCCGAGCTCTCGCTAGAAAGCTGAGTGGCGGGTTATGCTCTGTGACCGCTGGTAAGGCAGAGCTTCTCGTTGGTGCAGGCCTTCCCGACAGACCCCTGACAGAGAGAATCATTGCCAGTAGTCGACCAGTTGTCAGTTTCCCTCTACCCTTCTCGCCAGGAGGGGACTCAGGGCTGATGCCACAGACCATGCCTTTAACAGGACTCCGTGAGAGACTCCCGGCTAGGCCTGGACCTATTGAACAGAGACTTGCGCACACCGAGGAATGAAGGCTTGTTCTGGCAGTTCCTTACATTGGACTCAGTACTGTACCAGACACCGTTAGGTATGGGAAATCTACCCGTTCACCAGAGACTGCATCAAGACGTCAATTGTCGCTGTTGCCGGTGCCGCCGTTGGAACCCTTAAGCTCTGCACATCTGAAGACTACAGTCTGATAAGTCTCACCTCTTTAATACTGAACTATCATTCGCCCCTTACCTGCCCTGCCATTCTCCCAGTTCTGCCCCATTCCTCACCTACACCCTGCTACCCTTTACTCCCTGCGTGGAGTGCATTTACTGTTTAATCAAATCCTTAACTCTTGATCTGCCTCCTGTCCGTGGCGACATCACGCGTTCCTGCAATTTCTACAGCTTGACACAAGAAATGCAACACTTGTAGCCCATGTCCTGGATACGTCTGTGTGTGGCTCTTGAAGCAATGACTCTAGCAGCAGTCCACTCCTTGTGAATCTCCCCCAAATTTTTGAATGGCCTTTTCTTAACAATCCTCTCAAGGCTGTGGTTATCCCGGTTGCTTGTGAACCTTTTTCTACCACACCTTTTCCTTAGACTCAACTTTCTATTAATATGCTTGGACACAGCACTCTGTGAACAGCCAGCTTCTTTAGCAATGACCTTTTATGGCTTACACTCCTTGTGGAGTATGTCAATGACTGCCTTCTGGACATCTGTCAAGTCAGCAGCCTATGATTGTGGAGCTTACTGAAACAGACTAAGGGACCTTTTTAAATGCTTAGGAAGCCTTTGCAGGTGTTTTTGTTAACTATTCTAATTTACTGAGATAATTAATGACTTTTGGGTTTTTCATGTGCTGTAAGCCATAATCATCAACATAAACAGAAATAGATCCTTCTGTTTGTAATGACTCTATATAATATATGAATTTCACTTTTTGTATTGAAGAACTGAAATAAATTAACTCTTTGATGATATTCTAAGTTTGTGAGAAGCATCTGTATATTAAAAGGCCATGTCTCCATTGTCTCATATTCTATTGGCATTATTTCCATACCTTCGTATTAAATATCCATGTCTCCTTTGTCTCGTAATCTATTGGCAAATTCTTATGCAAATAAGCTCGAAAGTGCTGGAGTTTGGCCTTTTCTTACAGTTTTCCTGCCTCTCTCCCTCTTTCTCCTCCCAGCACCAACCTTCTGCCAGTGATTGCAGGTCACTCTTCTGTTTGACCTGCTATCCTGGCCAACATGTCGTGCAGACACCATCATTTTTGCTGGAGGGGCGTATCCATGAACGTCCAGATGACAGACTATCCATCTGCACATGTTATGCTCCTGGGAATGATGTCACATGTGCAAGATGTCAGTCTCTGTGACATGCTCTTCTTCCTAAGATCTCAAACAGGCGCTGTCATACCTGAACTCAAATCCAAACCCAGACCCCATTCAAATGAATAGAGAGCCTGAACATCCCAGCATTTCCATCTCTGTGATCTGTGTGACAGCGTGAGAAACAGCATCTCTGATCTGTGGTAAGTTCCAGTCAGAGTGCTTACAGATGACAGCGTGAGAGCCAGCATCTGTGACCAGCAGTAAAAAGGCCGCCGCCGGTCACAGGCGTCAGCTGATGGGGTCCGAACCTGGACCCCATTCACATGAATGGGGGCCAGAACATCCAGTGTTTGCCACTCTGTCATGTGCATGGCAGCATGGCAAGCACTGCCTCTGATAGGCGGTAAGATCATTACCGCCGGTCAGAGAGCCCCGGCGCCCACTCCCACAGAAGTGACCTGAGATAAAAAGTTTACCTCCGATCACAAGTGTCGGCTGATGGGATTACTACTCCCATCAGCCTTCGCCTGCTGCCACAAATAACAGCGAGAGCAGGCGGCGGCTGATGGGAGTATTCAACAGCTGATGCTTGCGCTCTAAATAAATAATTTAAAAAAAAAGCACAGCGTGGGTTCCGCCTGAATTTTTTATAGCCAGATAGTCAAAACTGACAGCTGGGGGCTGCAACCTTCAGCTGTCAGCATAAGTAAGGCTGTTTATCAAGAATAGAGGAGTTTCCACACTTTTTTAAAAATTATTTAAATAAATATTTAAAAATAATTTAAAAAAACAGCGTGGGATCCCCCCATTGTTATAGCTAAAGCCGCCCCAGAAAAGGCACATCTATTAGATGCGCCATTTCTGGCACTTTGCCCGACTCTTCTCACTTTCCCTGTGGTGGTGGCAAGTGGGGTTCATATTTGTGGGGTTGATGTCATTGTTGCATTGTCTGGTGACATCAAGCCCACGAGTTCATAATGGAGAAGCGTTTATAAGATGCCTATCCATTACTAATCCTATACTCAAATTGTAAATAAGCACGCAGCCAAAATAAAGTCCTTTACTTGAAATAACAAGACACACTTCTACTTTTTATTTAAAAATAAACAGATATTCTCAGCTAATGCTCATTAGACTGAAGCCATAGTCTCCTGTAAAAAACAAAAATAAAAAACAATCATATCCCTCACCTGTCCGTTGTTCTGTCCCATGTCAGAATCCATGTCTGGGATAAATAGTAAATAATAATAATAATAATAAACTCCATTGAGAGAAAAAAAAATCCTCCTCAGCACCCAGAGAAAAAGAGGAAAAAAAAAAAAAAAATAATGCAACAAACAGAAAAAAAATAAATAAATCTCTGACAACTTTCTTCTTTCCACACTTTTTTTTTCCCCTTCTGTGATTACCATATACTTTTCAGTTTGGCCGGTGATACTGTTATGTTTTGGTAGCTGAGGAGAGCAGGCAAAGACAGCAATACACCAGAGAGGTTGGAATCTACTGGATTGCAGTACCCTGACTAACCACCACAACTAAAGGCAGCCGTGGAGCGTTACTACGTTGGTCCTAGACGCCTCGTCACAGCCTGAGAGGCTAACTACACCTAAAGATAGAAAGAGGAAAGCTATCTGCCCCGGAGCAGATCGCCAAAGAACATAGGAAGCCCCCAAACATGTAATGGCGGTTAGACAAGAGGAAATACAGACACAGACAGAAAATAGAATGAGCAAACGCTGGGGCCCAATCTGCCTAGACAGAAAAAGAATAGGAAGGATTCTTACTGCAATCTAAAAAAACCCTAAAAAAACAACGCTACTAATTGCAAAAACACCTGAGATCACACGACCTCTACCACCTAAATTAGTTCTCTGGTGTAACAAAACTAAGCCGCAGCCACAGAAAAAAAACTGGAAAAGGCAAATGAACAAACAACAGTGGCTCCAGAGGAACCGAGAGGAGACCAAGCCCCCCGGGGAGGGGAACCTGGCCAACCTCACAAAAATGCAGAGAAATATGCAAAAGGCAAGCACAAAAACAAAAAACAGAAAATATCTTATCTGAGAACAGGAGAAGAGGCAAGACTCAGCAAGCTTCCAAGTGTACCAGGAAACAACGTTGAGACAAGAACAATTGATAACCGGCAACCATGATGGGGGGAAACCTCCCTTATATCCAGCCAGTCCGTGATTCCTGATTGCCAATCCTCATTGAATGGTTCAGTACTGTTTGTAACCACCAGAGGGAGATTCTGCTCAGAATTCATTTCTAAAACATTCATAACAGTACCCCCCCCTTGAGGAGGGGTCACCGAACCCTCATTTGTGCAACCAGGTCGGTCAGGATGAGCTCTGTGATACGCACGGATCAGTCTCCTAGCATGGATGTCCGAAGCAAACACTCAAGAATTGTCCTCCTGACCATAACCTCTCCACTTAACCAAATACTGGAGTTTCTGTCTAGAGAAACGAGAATCCAATATTTTCTCAACCACATACTCCAGATTGCCCTCAACCAAAACAGGATCAGGAGGCGCAGCCATAGGAACCACTGGCTCGACAAACCTCTTCAATAAGGACTTGTGGAACACGTTATGGATCTTAAATGTCCCTGGAAGAAGTAAACGAAAGGAAACAGGATTAAGAATCTCCATGATCTTATAAGGTCCAATGAACCTAGGCTGAAACTTAGGAGATGCAACTCTCATAGGGATATTTCTTGAGGACAACCAGACCAAGTCCCCCACTTTAAACCGAGGACCATCAGTCCTATGCCGGTTAGCAAACCGCTGGACCTTCTCCTGAGAGAGGGACAACCTCTCCACTACCTGGTCCCAAATCTGCTGCATACGCTCCACAACAGAGTCAACACCCGGACAGACAGAAGCCTCCGTCTGTCCCGAAGAAAATCTAGGGTGAAACCCAAAATTGCAGAAAAATGGAGACATCAAAGTGGCAGAGCTAGCCCTATTATTAAGAGCAAACTCAGCCAAAGGCAAAAAAGAGACCCAGTCATCTTGATCAGCAGACACAAAGCATCTCAGATAAGTCTCCAATGTCTGGTTTGTTCTCTCAGTTTGTCCATTGGTCTGAGGATAAAAAGCAGAGGAGAAAGACAATTGAACACCAAGTTTAGAACAAAAAGTCCTCCAAAATCTGGAAACGAACTGGACTCCTCTGTCAGACACAATGTTCTCAGAAATGCCGTGTAACCGAACCACGTGCTGAAGGAACAAAGGCATCAGTTCGGAGGAGGAAGGCAACTTAGGTAATGGCACAAGATGTATCATCTTGGAAAACCTATCACAAATCACCCAGATAACGGTCATTCTCTGAGTAACAGGGAGGTCGGAAATAAAATCCATAGAGATATGGGTCCATGGTCTCTTGGGCACAGGCAATGGCATCAACAAACCACAAGAGCGAGAGCAAGGCTTGGAGCGAGAGCAAGTCCCACAGGACTGCACAAACTCCCTGACGTCACGAGACAAAGTAGGCCACCAAAAGGACCAACTCACCAAGTCTCTGGTACCAAAAATTCCGGGATGACCGGCCAACGCGGAACAATGAATCTCAGACATCACACTCTTCTTCCACTGGTCTGGTACAAACAATTTCCCAACAGGGCAGCGCCCGGGTTTATCCTCCTGACACCCCTCCAGAGCCAGTCTCAAATTGGGCGAGATGGCAGAAAGAACCACACCCTCTTTCAAAATAACAGCATGATCAGATAACTCAGGAGAGTCCGCAAGGAAACTCCTCGAGAGGGCATCCGCCTTAACATTCTTAGTGCCAGGAAGAAAGGAAACCACAAAATTAAAACGTGTGAAAAACAAGGCCCACCTGGCCTGTCTAGGATTAAGTTGCTTGGCTGATTCCAGACAAAACCAGATTCTTATGGTCCGTGAGGACCACCACCTGATGTTTGGCTCCCTCCAGCCAATGTCTCCACTCTTCAAAAGCCCACTTCATGGCCAATAACTCCCAATTACCCACGTCATAATTACGTTCAGTTGGAGAAAATTTTCGAGAGAAAAAAGCACAAGGGTTACTTTTAGAGGTCTCTGGATTCTTTGGGACACAACGGCACCTGCCCCAATTTCAGAGGCATCAACCTCCACCTGAAATGGCAGAGAAACATCAGGCTGCCGTAGAACAGGAGCAGAAGTGAATCTCCGTTTAAGTTCCTGAAACGCAGAGACTGCCTCAGGAGGCCAATTCACCACATCAGAACCCTTTTTGGTCAAATCAGTCAATGGTTTAACAATAACAGAGAAATTACCAATAAATTTATGATAAAAATTGGCAAAACCCAAGAATCTCTGAAGAGCCTTTAATGAAGTAGGTTGGACCCAATCACAGATGGCCTGAACCTTGACCGAGTCCATTTCAATAACAGATGGAGACAAAATGAATCCCAGAAATGAGATCCTCTTTACGCCAAAAAGACACTTTGATCCCTTCACATACAGAGCATTCTCTCTCAAAATCTGGAACACAGTCCGAACATGTTTCACATGAGAGTCCCAGTCATTGGAAAAAATCAAGATATCATCCAAATAAACAATCAGAAATGTATCCACAAAATCCCTGAAAATGTCATTCATGAAGGACTGGAAGACGGAAGGAGCATTAGTGTGCCCAAAGGGCATCACTAGGTACTCAAAATGCCCCTCTGGGGTATTAAACGCCGTCTTCCATTCATCCCTGTGCTTAATGCGAATAAGGTTATACGCCCCCCTGAGGTCAAGCTTGGTAAACCAAGTAGCACTTTTCACCCTGGAAAACAGGTCAGAAATCAAGGGTAACGGATTTTGATATTTCACAGTGATATTGTTCAAGAGACGATAATCAATACACGGCCTTAACCCCTTACTGCCATCGGACATACTATCCCGTCCATGGTACCTGGGCCCGTATGACCAGGAACGGGATAGTACGTCCAGCCCTTTAATGCGACATTGCGACTTAAGTCGCGGTGATCGCATTAAAATTCCGACGCCATCTTACCTCAGGAGAGATGGCGCCGGCATCCCGGGGTCTGTCACCGCCCACCCTCACTCCCGATCGCTGTGATTGGCTGTTCAATTCTGAACAGCCAATCGCAGCCTTTCTCACTGTTTCAGCCAATCAGATGGGCTGAAACAGTGAGATCCCAGGCTAGAATCGAGTACCGATGTACTCGATCCTAGGCCTGGGCCTAGAAACCACCAGACCCCCCTGGATTGGCGCGATCGCCGATCACATCGATCGCGCCAATCACAGGGCACAGCCGCCGTGTATCCGCGCTGTGCCCTGCCTGTACCTGCCTGGATCGGTGCAGTAATAGCACCGATCCTAGGCCGGAGCCTAGGACAGGGCCAGTAGGGCCTGCAGCTGCTGATTGGCGCGATCGATATCATCGTCGATCGCGCCAATCACATGGCACAGCAGCGGTGTGACCGCTCTGTGCCCTGCTTGTTGACCTGCCGGTGACCTGCCTAGGAATCGGAGCAGTGAGCTCTGATTACTAGGCCGGTGCCTAGCAACCGGCAAAACAAGGGTCTCCTCTGATTGGTGGGATCAATGTGATCATCGATCCCACCAATGACAGGTCACAGCAGCGATGTGACCGCTCTGTGACCTGTCTGCAAACTGTCTGTGATCTGTGTGACCACACTGCAGGGGTCCTCACACTTGCTGAGGATTTCTGCAGCGCGGTCACACGCCAGATCTCCTCCTGTGCTGGGCCTTGTGGTGACACAGTAGCCTGTGACACCACAACTCCTGCTGAAGAAAGAAGAGAGAAGAAAGAAGAGAGAAGAAAGAAGAGAAGAAAGAAGAGAGACTACAAACGTGAGTTTTTGAGCCCCGATCCCTGCCCGATCCACCCCAATCCCCCCATTCCCCCCTCCCCCCTTCCCTTTCCCCCTCTTTTTACCCCCCCTTTGCGCACATTTAGCAGCCGCCGAGCATTGATTGGTGACGCAGTTCACCGATCAACACTCGTGCTCGTTTTTCTTTTGCACCCCCCTCCTTTCGCACTTCCAGCAGCCGCGGAACTTTGATAAGTGACACCGGTCACTTATCAGAGCTCGTTCCTGCCTTTTTTTTTTTTTTTTTCACTCCCCTTTCCGCCACTCCCGTGCGCACATCCAGCAGCCGCGGAACTTTGATAAGTGACACCGGTCACTTATCAGAGCTCGTTCCTGCCGTTTTTTTGTTTTTTTTCACTCCCCATTCCGCCACTCCCGTGCGCACATCCAGCAGCCGCGGAACTTTGATAAGTGACACCGGTCACTTATCAGAGCTCGTTCCTGCCGTTTTTTTTTTTTTTCACTTCCCTTTCCGCCACTCCTGTGCGCACATCTAGCAGCCGCGGAACTTAGATAAGTGACACCGGTCACTTATCAGAGCTCGTGCCTGCTGGTTTAGACTTTTTTTCACAGGCATTTTTTTCCCTATTCGCTTTCTTTTCTTTTAGCTTTTTCCTTTCAGCATAGTTTGCACCAACCACTATCCCCCCCCCCCACACACACACATAGTTATAGATAAAGTACACACAAAGCACCAGATTCACAAAAAAAATGTCCCGCTCGTCACGTTCTTCCCAACAGCGCTATTCAGTGGATAGCGAGGGAGAGGATCCCACATTTCTTTACTTTTCAGATTCTTCATCCTCTTCTTCTTCTTCCTCCTCCTCCTCATCTTCCTCCTCGGGTCCTGCAGAACCGCTACGCAGACGCCCCAGGACAGAAGATGAGGGAGTCTACTTTCCAAAATTATGTCACTTGTGGTTTTTTTTTACTGTTTAGGCACATCAGGGGCTCTGCAAACAGAACATGACGCCCGCAGAACATTCCATCCGTCTGCATTCCAAAATGTCACGACTTACCTTCTGAGCCCCGACTTGTGCCCAAACAGTTTTTTCCCACATATGGGGCACCAGTGTACTCAGGACAAATTGGACAACAACTTTTGGTGTCCAATTTCTCCTCTTACCCTTGGGAAAATAAAAAATTGGGGACTAAAACATCATTTTTGTGAGGATAAAAGTAGGATTTTTTATTTTTACACCTGGGCATTATAAACTTTAGTGAAACACTTGGGGGTTCAAAATGCTCACCACACACCTAGATAAGTTCCTTAGGGGGTCTAGTTTCCAAAATTGGGTCACTTGTGGGGGTTTCCACTGTTTAGGCACATGAGGGGCTCTGCTAACGGAACATGACGCCCGCAGACCATTCCATCAAAGTCTGCATTCCAAAACATCACTGCTTCCCTTCTGCGCCCTGCCATGTGCCCAAACAGTGGTTCCCCCCAACATATGGGGTATCAGCGTACTCAGGACAAATTGGAGAACAACTTTTGTGGTCTAATTTCTCCTGTTACCCTTGGGAAAATAACAAATTGGGGACTAAAACATCATGCTTGTGGAATAAATATGATTTTTTTCTTCACGGCTCTACATTATAAACTTGCGTGAAGCACTTGGGGGTTCAAAGTGCTCACCACACATCTAGATAAGTTCCTTAGGGGGTCTAGTTTCCAAAATGGGGTCACATGAGGGGGGTTTCCACTGTTTAGGCACATCAGTGGCTCTCCAAACGCAACATGGCATCCTTTCTCAATTCCAGCCAATTTTGGTTTGGAAAAGTCAAATGGCGCTCCTTCCATTTCGAGCCCTGCCGTGCGCCCAAACAGTGGTTCCCCCCCACATATGGGGTATCAGCGTACTCAGGACAAGTTGGACAACAACTTTTGTGGTCCAATTTCTCCTGTTACCCTTGGGAAAATAACAAATTGGGGACTAAAACATCATGCTTGTGGAAAAAATATGATTTTTCTTCTTCACGGCTCTACATTATAAACTTGCGTGAAGCACTTGGGGGTTCAAAGTGCTCACCACACATCTAGATAAGTTCCTTAGGGGGTCTAGTTTCCAAAATGGGGTCACATATGGGGGGTTTCCTGTTATGTTACGGTAGCTGAGGAGTGCAGGTAAAAAAGGCAATACACCAGAGCAGTTGGAATCTATGAGATTGCAGTACCCTGACTAACCACCACAACTAGAGGCAGCCGTGGAGCGTTCCTACGATGGTCCTAGACGCCTCGTCACAGCCTGAGAAACTAACTACACCTAAAGATAGAAATAGGAAAGCTATCTGCCCCGGAGCAGAACCCCAAAGATAATAGAAAGCCCCCAAACATATAATGGCGGTTAGACAAGAGGAAATACTGACACAGAAAGAAAATAGTATGAGCAAACGCTGGGGCCCAAACTATCTAAATAGAAAAGGACAGGAAGGGTACTTACTGCAATCCCAGAAAACCCTGAAAAACACCAACATACTAATTTCAAAATCACCTGAGATCACACGACCTCTACCACCTAAATTAGTTCTCTGGTGTAACAAAAACAGCAGCCACTGAAAAAACTGCAAAAAGCAAAAGTACAAAAACACAGTGGCTGGACTAAACTGAGAGGGCAAAAAGCCCCCGGAGGGGACCCAGAAGGCCCCCACAGAAGTGCAGGACAAAATGCAAAAATATAGCAAAAACACAAAATAAGAAATTGTCTTATCTGATAGCAGGAGATGCAGACACGACACAGCAGGCTACAAGGGAAACTGGAAAGAAGGATTCAGACCAGAACAATTGATCACCGGCAACACTGATGGGAAAATGATTCCCTTAAATAAGACCAATCAGTAACACCTGATTCCCAATCCTCACTAGCACCGCTTGTAACCACCAGAGGGAGCCTCTGCTCAGAACTCATCTCAAACCCATTCACAACAGTATCCCCCCCTTGAGGAGGGGTCACCGAACCCTCATTTGAGCAACCAGGTCGGTCAGGATGAGTTCTATGATACGCACGGATAAGTCTCCTAGCATGGATGTCCGAAGCAAACACCCAAGAATTATCTTCCTGACCATAACCTCTCCATTTAACCAAATACTGGAGTCTTCGTCTAGAAAAACGAGAATCCAATATTTTCTCAACCACATACTCCAGATTGCCCTCAACCAAAACAGGGTCAGGAGGCACAGCAGCAGGAACCACTGGCTCAACAAACCTCTTCAACAAGGACTTGTGGAACACGTTATGGATCTTAAATGTCCCTGGAAGAAGCAAACGAAAAGAAACAGGATTAATAATCTCCATGATCTTATAAGGTCCAATGAACCTAGGCTTAAATTTAGGAGATGCTACTCTCATAGGAATATTCTTTGAGGACAACCAGACCAAGTCCCCCACTTTAAACCGAGGACCATCAGTCCTATGCCGGTTAGCAAACCGCTGGGCCTTCTCCTGAGAGAGGGACAACCTCTCCACTACCTGGTCCCAAATCTGCTGCATACGCTCAACAACAGAGTCAACACCTGGACAGACAGAAGCCTCCGTCTGTCCTGAAGAAAATCGAGGGTGAAACCCAGAATTACAGAAAAACGGAGACATCAAAGTGGCAGAGCTAGCCCTATTATTAAGAGCAAACTCAGCCAAAGGCAAAAAAGAGACCCAGTCATCCTGATCAGCAGACACAAAGCATCTTAGATAAGTCTCCAATGTCTGGTTTGTTCTCTCAGTTTGACCATTGGTCTGAGGATGAAATGCCGAGGAGAAAGACAATTGAACACCCAGTTTAGAACAAAAAGTCCTCCAAAATCTGGAAACAAACTGGACTCCTCTGTCAGACACAATGTTCTCAGGAATGCCGTGTAAACGAACCACGTGCTGAAGGAACAACGGCACCAATTCAGAGGAGGAAGGCAACTTAGGTAATGGCACAAGATGTATCATTTTGGAAAACCTATCACAAATTACCCAGATGGTGGTCATTCTCTGAGAAACAGGAAGATCGGAAATGAAATCCATAGAGATATGGGTCCATGGTCTCTTGGGCACAGGCAATGGCATCAACAAACCACTAGAGCGAGAGCAAGGCTTGGAGCGAGAGCAAGTCCCGCAGGACTGCACAAATTCCCTGACATCGCGAGACAAGGTAGGCCACCAAAAGGACCGACTAACCAAGTCTCTGGTACCAAAAATTCCGGGATGCCCAGCCAATGCGGAACAATGAATCTCAGACATCACACTCTTTTTCCATTGGTCCGGGACAAACAATTTTCCAACAGGGCAGCGCTCGGGCCTATCCTCCTGACACCCCTCCAGAGCAAGTCTCAAATTAGGCGAGATGGCGGAAAGAACTACACCCTCCTTCAAAATAACAGAGGGATCAGATAGCTCAGGAGAGTCCGCAAGGAAACTCCTCGAGAGGGCATCCGCCTTAACATTCTTAGTGCCAGGAAGAAAGGAAACCACAAAATTAAAACGTGTGAAAAACAAGGCCCACCTGGCCTGTCTAGGATTGAGTCGCTTGGCAGATTCCAGATAGACCAGATTCTTATGGTCCGTAAGGACCACCACCTGATGTTTGGCTCCCTCCAGCCAATGTCTCCACTCTTCAAAAGCCCACTTCATGGCCAATAACTCCCGATTACCCACGTCATAATTACGTTCAGTAGGAGAAAATTTTCGAGAGAAAAAGGCACAAGGGTTACTTTTAGAGGTCTCTGGATCTTTTTGGGACAAAACGGCACCTGCCCCAATTTCAGAGGCATCAACCTCCACCTGAAATGGCAGAGAAACATCAGGCTGCCGTAGAACAGGAGCAGAAGTGAATCTCTGCTTAAGTTCCTGAAACGCAGAGACTGCCTCAGGAGGCCAATTCACCACATCAGAACCCTTTCTGGTCAAATCAGTTAATGGTTTAACAATAACAGAGAAATTACCAATAAATTTACGATAAAAATTGGCAAAACCCAAAAATCTCTGAAGAGCCTTTAATGAAGTAGGTTGGACCCAATCACAGATGGCCTGAACCTTGACCGGGTCCATTTCAATAACAGATGGGGACAAAATGAATCCCAGAAATGAGATCTTCTGTACGCCAAAAAGACACTTTGATCCCTTCACATACAGAGCATTCTGTCTCAAAATCTGGAATACAGTTCGAACATGTTTCACATGAGAGTCCCAGTCATTAGAAAAAATCAAGATATCATCCAAATAAACAATCAGAAACTTGTCCACAAAATCCCTGAAAATGTCATTCATGAAGGACTGGAAGACGGAAGGAGCATTAGTGAGCCCAAAGGGCATCACAAGGTACTCAAAATGCCCTTCAGGGGTGTTAAATGCCGTCTTCCATTCATCCCCGTGCTTAATGCGAATAAGGTTATACGCCCCCCTGAGGTCAAGCTTGGTAAACCAAGTAGCGTTTTTCACCCTGGAAAACAGGTCAGAAATCAAGGGTAACGGGTATTGATATTTCACAGTAATATTGTTCAAGAGACGATAATCAATACACGGCCTTAATGAACCATCTTTTTTGGCCACAAAGAAAAAACCGGCACCTAAGGTGAAGAGGATGGTCTGATATGACCCTTCTCCAATGATTCCTTGATATAAGACCGCATAGCGTCATGTTCAGGTATAGACAAGTTAAAGAGGCGACCCTTAGGGAATTTACTACCTGGCACTAATTCAATAGCGCAGTCATAGCTCCTATGGGGAGGTAAGGATGCAGATTTACTTTCGCTAAACACATCAGAAAAATCAAACAAAAAGTCAGGAACATCCTCAGCCTGGGGGGAGGCAGAAAAAACAGGAGTGTTGGTATTAACACATTGGCAGCCCCAACTGGTTACAGACACAGATTTCCAATCCAAAACAGGATTATGAGACTGTAACCAAGGGAAACCCAGCACGATAATGTCATGCAGATTATATAGAACCAAAAATTTGCAGCACTCCTGGTGATCAGGTTCAACCCTCATTATCACCTGAGTAGAAAACTGGGGTTTATTCTCAGCCAAAGGGGTAGAATCGATCCCCAGTAGGGGAATAGACTTCTGTAGGGGTATCAAGGGAAATCCACAACGTTTAGCAAAATCATAATCCATCAGGTTAATAGCTGCTCCAGAATCAACGAAAGCCTGAGCAGAAAATGAGGACAGAGAGCATATCAGAGTGACAGTTAATAAAAACTTAGTCTGAACACTACCCAAGACAACTGAGCGTGCAAAACGTCTTCCCCGCTTAGGGCAGACTGAAATAGCATGAGAGGCATCACCACAGTAGAAACATAACCCATTGCGCTTTCGAAACTCATGACGCTGTGCCCCAGACACCACTCCATCACACTGCATGGGCTCAGCAGCTGGCTCACAAGGCAACACCACTCCACGCATACTTCTCCGCTCACGCAAACGTCTGTCAATTTGAATCGCTAATGACATAGAATCATTGAGACCAGAGGGGACAGGGAATCCCACCATAACATCCTTTACATTATCCGACAGACCCTTCCGGAAAAGGGCCGCCAAAGCGTCGTCATTCCATTTGGTCAGGACTGCCCACCTACGGAATCTCTGACAGTATAACTCAGCGTCATCAAGCCCCTGATTTAATGCCAACAAGGCTTTTTCAGCTTGATCAGTGATATTAGGCTCATCGTACAATAACCCCAAAGCCTGAAAAAATACATCAACATCACTCAAAACAGGATCCCCAGGTGTCAGGGAAAAAGCCCAATCCTGAGGATCGCCGCGCAGGAGAGAGATGATAATTTGAATCTGCTGCGCTGCGTTTCCTGAGGACTTAGATTTTAAGGCAAGAAACAATTTACAATTATTTTTGAAATTCTGAAACTTAGCTCGATCCCCTGAAAACAAATCTGGCATGGGGATCCTAGGTTCCACAACAGGCAACATAGCAAGATATGCAGCAATACTCTGAACCTCAGTGGCAAGCTGATCCACACGGCCAGACAACTGTGCAAACTCCATTGGGAGAAAAGATCCTCCCCAGCACCCAGAGATACAGAGGGAAAAAAAAAAAAAAAAAAATGCAACAAACAGAAAAATATCTCTGACAACTTTTCTTCCTTCAAAATATTTTTTTTTTTTTCCCTTCTGTGAGTACCATACAATTTTTAGGGCCGGTGATACTGTTATGTTACGGTAGCTGAGGAGTGCAGGTAAAAAAGGCAATACACCAGAGCAGTTGGAATCTATGAGATTGCAGTACCCTGACTAACCACCACAACTAGAGGCAGCCGTGGAGCGTTCCTACGATGGTCCTAGACGCCTCGTCACAGCCTGAGAAACTAACTACACCTAAAGATAGAAATAGGAAAGCTATCTGCCCCGGAGCAGAACCCCAAAGATAATAGAAAGCCCCCAAACATATAATGGCGGTTAGACAAGAGGAAATACTGACACAGAAAGAAAATAGTATGAGCAAACGCTGGGGCCCAAACTATCTAAATAGAAAAGGACAGGAAGGGTACTTACTGCAATCCCAGAAAACCCTGAAAAACACCAACATACTAATTTCAAAATCACCTGAGATCACACGACCTCTACCACCTAAATTAGTTCTCTGGTGTAACAAAAACAGCAGCCACTGAAAAAACTGCAAAAAGCAAAAGTACAAAAACACAGTGGCTGGACTAAACTGAGAGGGCAAAAAGCCCCCGGAGGGGACCCAGAAGGCCCCCACAGAAGTGCAGGACAAAATGCAAAAATATAGCAAAAACACAAAATAAGAAATTGTCTTATCTGATAGCAGGAGATGCAGACACGACACAGCAGGCTACAAGGGAAACTGGAAAGAAGGATTCAGACCAGAACAATTGATCACCGGCAACACTGATGGGAAAATGATTCCCTTAAATAAGACCAATCAGTAACACCTGATTCCCAATCCTCACTAGCACCGCTTGTAACCACCAGAGGGAGCCTCTGCTCAGAACTCATCTCAAACCCATTCACAACAGTTTCCACTGTTTAGGCACATCAGTGGCTCTCCAAACGCAACATGGCGTCCTTTCTCAATTCCAGCCAATTTTGGTTTGGAAAAGTCAAATGGCGCTCCTTCCATTTCGAGCCCTGCCGTGCGCCCAAACAGTGGTTCCCCCCCACATATGAGGTATCAGCGTACTCAGGACAAGTTGGACAACAACTTTTGTGGTCCAATTTCTCCTCTTACCCTTGGGAAAATAACAAATTGGGGACTAAAACATCATGCTTGTGGAAAAAATATGATTTTTTCTTCTTCACGGCTCTACATTATAAACTTGCGTGAAGCACTTGGGGTTCAAAGTGCTCACCACAAATCTAGATAAGTTCCTTAGGGGGTCTAGTTTCCTAAAATGGGGTCACATATGGGGGGTTTCCACTGTTTAGGCACATCAGTGGCTCTCCAAATGCAACATGGCATCCTTTCTCAATTCCAGCCAATTTGGTTTGGAAAAGTCAAATGGCGCTCCTTCCATTTCGAGCCCTGCCGTGCACCCAAACAGTGGTTCCCCCACATATGGGTATCAGCGTACTCAGGACAAGTTGGACAACAACTTTTGTGGTCCAATTTCTCCTCTTACCCTTGGGAAAATAACAAATTGGGGACTAAAACATCATGCTTGTGGAAAAAATATGATTTTTCTTCTTCCGGCTCTACATTATAAACTTGCGTGAAGCACTTGGGGGTTCAAAGTGCTCACCACACATCTAGTTAAGTTCCTTAGGGGGTCTAGTTTCCAAAATGGGGTCACATGTGGGGGGGTTTCCACTGTTTAGGCACATCAGTGGCTCTCCAAACGCAACATGGCGTCCTTTCTCAATTCCGGCCAATTTTGGTTTGGAAAAGTCAAATGGCGCTCCTTCCATTTCGAGCCTGCCGTGCGCCCAAACAGTGGTTCCCCCCCAAATATGGGGTATCAGCGTACTCAGGACAAGTTGGACAACAACTTTTGTGGTCCAATTTCTCCTCTTACCCTTGGGAAAATAACAAATTGGGGACTAAAACATCATGCTTGTGGAAAAATATGATTTTTTTTTCTTCACGGCTCTACATTATAACTTGCGTGAAGCACTTGGGGGTTCAAAGTGCTCACCACACATCTAGATAAGTTCCTTAGGGGGTCTAGTTTCTAAAATGGGGTCACATGTGGGGGTTTCCACTGTTTAGGCACATCAGTGGATCTCCAAATGCAACATGGCGTCCTTTCTCAATTCCAGCCAAATTTGGTTTGGAAAAGTCAAATGGCGCTCCTTCCATTTCGAGCCCTGCCGTGCGCCCAAACAGTGGTTCCCCCCCACATATGAGGTATCAGCGTACTCAGGACAAGTTGGACAACAACTTTTGTGGTCCAATTTCTCCTCTTACCCTTGGGAAAATAACAAATTGGGGACTAAAACATCATGCTTGTGGAAAAAATATGATTTTTCTTCTTCACGGCTCTACATTATAAACTTGCGTGAAGCACTTGGGGGTTCAAAGTGCTCACCACACATCTAGTTAAGTTCCTTAGGGGGTCTAGTTTCCAAAATGGGGTCACATGTGGGGGGGTTTCCACTGTTTAGGCACATCAGTGGCTCCTCCAAACGCAACATGGCGTCCTTTCTCAATTCCGGCCAATTTTGGTTTGGAAAAGTCAAATGGCGCTCCTTCCATTTCGAGCCCTGCCGTGCGCCCAAACAGTGGTTCCCCCCCAAATATGGGGTATCAGCGTACTCAGGACAAGTTGGACAACAACTTTTGTGGTCCAATTTCTCTCTTACCCTTAGGCGCCGCCGCCATTTGCGTCACTTGTTTGGGGAATCGTAAGGGACAAAAACGTACTCTGCTAATCTGAGGGCATTAGATTTTGCGATTTTTTTTGTACTCTGTGTTGAGGCAGGTATTTACCAACCCTTGTAAAGCTTCATTTTGCCGTGTTGTTTTAAAAGCTCTGTGCAAGGTGTGTTGGACAGTGCAGGTGACGCTGCAGTTTTCTCTGCATCCCCCGCTGTTTGTAGGCATCTCACGGTCACTGACTCTTTTTTTTTTTATTTTATTTAGTGGAATTTTGCCCCATTATATTTGAAAAAAAAATCAAATCTATTTTGTGTGACGTGCTTCCCTCCGTAACAAAAATTTGGTTGCAAACACTATAGAAGTCCCAAAAAGGAGCTTTCACAAAAGGGAATAGTTGGTTTCAGTGTTCACGGCAGCCCTGTGGGGGTTTGATTTTTTAGGGCGATACGCCCATTTTGTTCTTAAACCACCCCGGTTTTTCTGCTGAGCGTTTTCCCCTGCCCATCCTTCACCATTTTTTCTAGTTGGTGCTGCCCCTTTTTTTTGGAAAAAAAAATCTATTGTGTGACGCGCTTCCATCCGATACAATCTTGGGTTGCAAACATTTTAAAGAAGACAAAAGGGAGTTTTCACAGATGTGAATATTTGTGTTTCGGGTGTTCACTGTACTGTGAGCTTTTCATTTTGTGGGGGCAGATTACGCTCCTTTTTGTACTTCAACCACTGCCGGTTGTAGTCTGCTGACGGGGGTGCACCTCCCTCATTCACTTTTTTCTCAAAATTGGGTTTTCCCTGCTCCATTTTATGGAAAAAATCTAATCTATTAGTGGACGCGTTTCCATCCGTTCAATACTTGGGTTGAAAAACACTTAAAGTAACAAAGGAGCTTTTCACAGATAGTGAATAGTAGTGTTTCAGTTTTTCACTGTAGTCGTGAGTTTTTCATTTGTGAGTGCAGATTACGCTCCGTTTGCCCCTTAACCCCACTGGGGTTTAGTTGCTACGGTTGTACGGGCCCTTTAACCTTAATTTTTTCAAATTGGTGTGCCCCATTTAGTGGAAAAAAATCAAATCATTAGTGTGACGCGCTTCCACCCGTATACAATTTTTTGGTTGCAAACACTATAAATACACAAAGGAGTTTTCACAGATAGGGAATAGTTGTTTTTCATGTTCACTGTAGTCTGTGAGTTTTCTTTTTGGGGGTGCAGATTCGCTCCATTTTACTTAACCACTGCCGGGTTGTAGTCTGCTGAGCGTGTGTCATGCCTAAACCCTTCACATTTTTCTTAATTTGCTGCTCCTTTTTAGGGGGAAAAAAATTAATCTTTTAGTGTGACGCGTTCCATCCGTATACAATACATTGGTTAAAAAACACTATAGAAGTACACAAAGGGCTTTTCCAGATAGTAAATGTTGTTTTTTCATGTTCACTGAAATTTCTGTAGCTTTTTTTTTGGGGGAGTGCAGATTACCCCCAGTTTGACTTAAAACCACTCCCGGGTTTGTAGTCTCTGAGCGTGTGTAAACCTGCCTCACCTTCACATTTTTCTCAAATTGTGCCCCCTTTTTTAGGGGAAAAAAAAAATCTAATCTTTTAGTGTGAGCGCTTCCACCGAATACAATACTTTGGTTGCAAACACTATAAAGTACACAAGGAGCTTTTCACAGAAGTGAATAGTTTGTTTCAGGTTCACTGTGTCTGTGAGTTTTTCATTTGTGATGCAGATTACGCTCCATTTGGGGGGGGGGGACTTCAACCACTCCCGGGTTTGTAGCTGCTAGCGTGTGTCACTCCCTCACCCTTTCACATTTTTCTCAATTGGTGTGCTCCATTTTAGTGGAAAAAAATCTAATTTTAGTGTGACGCGTTTCCCATCCGTAAAAAATTTTTGCAAACACAAAAATCAAAAAGGAGTTTTTTCACAATGTAATAGTTGTGTTTCAGTGTTCACTGTAGTCTGGGCTTTCTTTTTGTGAGTGCAGATTACGCCCCAGTTTGTACTTCAACCACTGCCGGTTGTAGTTGCTGAGGTGTTCACGCCTCACCCTTAATTTTTCTCTATTGGTGGCGTCCAATTTATGGAAAAAAATCTAATTATTAGTTTTTGGGCCTTCCATCCGTAACAATAATTGGGTTTAAAAACACATAGAAGTAAAAGGGGGGGCCTTTCAAGAACTGAACATTGTCTGCGGGGTTCCGTAGCTGTGGGGAAAATAAACACTTAGGCCTTTAAAATTTTTCTGACTTTCTTTATCAATCTACCAAGTGAAGGTTTCATGAGTAAGGCACGGGGTCTGGCGGGGCCCGTGGATTTGCACCGGGAAAGGACGGGGATTTGGGCTGCTGCCGCACCCATGAACAGCATCCACCTTTTCCCCCGTGAGCTTTCCCTTTATGCGCACTTTTTAGGAGCTCAGACCCCCCTGCTGCGTGAAAAACAAATAAAACCGTTGTTGGGGATGGCAGCCAATGCACGATTCAATCCCTTTTCCACCCCTCTCAGGACCACAAAAATTTTGAAAAACCATCACCCCCTTTTAAACATGCCAATTCCCCCGGGCAGTCAAGAGCTCGTAAGGAGCCAGTGGTCTCCTTTCTGTTCTCAAATTGTTGTTTGGAAACGGGGGCCCCAGCCAAGCGCATTCTGGAATGTGAAAAAGAGCAGTATGCAGTGATGCGCAACCTTTTCTCTTAAATTTGAAGAGGGGTGAGCCGGCCGAGGTAAAAACCCGCAGAAGCATTGATGATAGGAACCATTTCCCATTTCTGTTGAGCAGGGTGCGGGGCCAGCCCACCCAACAACAGCAGGGTTGGAAGAGGGTAGTGGTGGGGATGAGGGTCCCCAAGACCCAAAAGGGGTTGGGAAAAGGAAGGTGGTGGGAGGGCCCTGAGGAAAGATTGCACCAAAAAGGTCCAAAAAAGGGAGAGGGGAGGTGCAGACCCCGCTTCCTGGCCTCCATTTGGCACCCGTCGGGAACAGTCTCTTACACAGCCAAACCGGGGCGCTCCCAGGACTTTTCTGCGGGTCCTTTTTTTTATACAGTTGCAGATGTATTTTTCTATGTCAAATGCAAGCTGTGTAATAAAAAAAATTTAAAAAAAGGTAAAAAGTGTCAGTAAACCTAAAAACAACAAATAGTGGGAAACATGTGCGTCAAAGCACTTTGTTTAGTTTCAAAGACACAATGGGGATGTAGGGCCAACCTACAGAGCCCTACATCTTCACTCCCTTTTTGGAGCCTCTTCCTCCCGTTCACAACAGCTGGGAAGGCTTCCCCAAAGGGTCGCCAGGGAAAAACCCCGACTGTTTCCAGAGACACAGGTTTTTCCACCCACAGGTGCAAATTCCCCGTCATCCCACCAAAACCCCGGCCCCCAAAAAAAGCCATCGGGAGCACAGGCAGGGAAAAAAAACGGCCCCAACTCGGCAAACCACCCCAGAGCACAGCTCTAAAAGTGTCTTTGCAAAACTCCTGTCCCTAAAATGCTTCATCAGGCGGTGGAGATGACATTTTCCCCCGGAATTTAAAATGCATTGGGTCCCACAATACAATTCCCCCACCATTTTATTTCGAGGCAAGCCTCCCGGGTCTGAAAAAAGCATGTTGGGGAAAAAAATTAAAAAAGCCTACAAACGCCGCAGTAGCAAGGCCACCTGCCCACCGATGGGCCCATACCCGGGGGCCAGGGACATACCTTCACTCATGCCAGGGGGGGGGGGGGGAATGTTGTGGACCGGGGTAAGGATCTTGCGATGGCGTGTAGTGTTCGCCAAACCCCAAGGATTGCCGGAAAAAAGTCTGTCCCATTGAACCCCCCCTACTCCTTTCCTCAAAAATCATGCGCAGGAGCCGTCCGGTCTACCCCCCCGGGGACCCGTGGAGCTTACCGATGCGCCCGTTGGGGCCACCCGGGGCCAAACGGCAAGGGGGCCGTTCTAAAAATTATTCCCAGGGGAATCGAACCCACACAGCGCAGGAGGTGGGGAATCCATCAAGCAGGAGAGCGAGGGGGTTTTTCCCCGGAACCCAGCCAGGCTTGTAGTGTGTGAAAAAAGGGCCAAAAACGGTGGCGGGGGGCTTGGGAACCTCACCACATACCAGTCTGGCCATGGCTCAACGGGGTCTGCAGATTTTTTTTGAGGGACACCATCTGATACTGCGCACAAGGCCGCTAAGTGCGCCACGCGACTTTTCCACATCCAGTCGCGCTTTTGCAGCTCTGCAACGCAGATTGCCCCTTCCTAAAATCGCACTATGTGACGTATCCACCAGGGTTTAAAAGTTAATTTGGAGCGGTTGTTGAGCAGCACCACAGTTAGGAATCAGCTGCATCAGGCGAATACCCCAATTTTTGCGCCGTCCACACTTCCCAAAATGAGGGGGCCACTAGAAGGACTGTCCCCATTTTTTGCTGCGTTTTGATCAACCGGATGGCGAGTGCAGAGATGACTAGTCAGCCGCTGTCCCCTTAAGCCTGCTTAAAAAAACACCTGCAACAATAAGGGATGAGGTTTTGGAAAGGTGAGGATGAGGAGTCAAAAAACCATCACCTTCTGGAAAAGTCACGCAACGGGGGTTCCTCAAAAAGGGCGGGGGCAGGGCTCACTTTGGAGGGGGATGAGGAGGAGTCAATGGGGGAGGAAGACATCGCCCAGAGGGAGGTACACAACGCTCTAGCAGTAGTAGACGGGGTGGGTGAGCAAAGCAGGCAGAGAAACGCCTTTTTGCAAGGAACACGTTTTTTTGCCATTGGGACTGCAGCACAGGGTTTTGTTTTTAGCGGGGCAGTCCCTAAAAACACCGCCGCATCGCCCACATTCACGACGTTGATTTTGGGTGAACACCTCCTAGACCCTCGCAAACCGGGGACAACGAAAAAACCTCACAAAACCTTTTAAACCCGGGAGCGTAAAATGGGGGAGTACAAGCACACTTTTTAAAAACCCTAATTTTTCTCCTTACTGCCGAGAGCATGCGCTGAAAATGCTTTACAAAGCACTCTGTGCGTCGAGGCGGGTTTTAAAGAGCTCGAAACAAGAGGGAGCACACCAGTCCCCTTGCACGGGAAAGACCATAGTTCAAAATGGGAAAAAGTTTTGGGCAGCGCCAAAAATGTCTACACACCCAAGGGTCCAGCAAGGGGGGCACGATCCTAGAGGGTGACAGACACTTGGCTTTGCCTCCATGACTCCCAGAGGCCTTCCCCAAATTCAAGTTTTGGGTCTCAAAGCGGGATACAGGGCCAAGCTTACCAGTTGATGGAGGTGCGGGCTTCCCCTGCTGCCAGTGTAAAACGGAGGCGTCTTTAGTGCTGCAGGGGTGTATAACAGACCGTGCATGCGACATCCCCGATAATGTAGACCGGTTTACTTTTCGAAAATGAAAAGGCAGGGATCTGCCAGAATTTGTCTGTCCGTTTTCAGTTTAAATAACTGGTTCGCAACGTTATCCTGTCTCCTTTTTTTATTTATCTTTACCACCTTAACTTACTCCCTGGGTCCAACACTGGGGTTGGGCTCAAAAGTGTCTTGTCCACAAACAAAACACAAGCTCTATGTTAGTGGGGTTCAGTAACGCCAGCTGTTCCCCGGCAACGGCAAAAATCCCTGTTCCCAAACAAGGGACAAAAAAACACATGACCAACATCCCAAATGGGGGAAGAGCCTCACCCCTGCTTGTTATGCTGAAAACATAAATTGTGAAGTTTTGCAGGCCTAGAATGATAAATTTTTTTGACAAAATGGACAAATAAAATTTTATCACAGCGCATATTGCACTGCATTAAAAATGGAACAAAAAAAAAACAAATCAAACCCTTCACATTTTGAAATTTAATGCATAAAAGACATTTAAAATTTTGAATTAAAAGCTTTTTTAAGGAACTTTATCTTACCTTTAAGTAATGCAAAGGATGTCATCTTACATCCTCTCATCATCACACAGTTTTTTTATGACAAATTTAAAAAAAACACATACTGATGCCAAAGTAATTCAAACACCAAAATAAATGGCCACATGAAACATGGTAATAATTCCAATAATAAATTATTACATTAAAAGTGCATCATGCATACTGACAATAGGTACTTATACCCGCAAGTGCTGTTGAAAAAACCCAAGAGATATAAAATTTAAAATGGAATAGGTATCACAGTCATAGTTACTCAGGACAATGTTGATGTAATACTGTATCTCAATTAAGTCATGTAACCTTTGGCTTTTTACTTGCATTGTTAAAAGGGGAAAGAATTTTTTGGTTTTTCTAGGGGTTTGTATTTCACAATAATTATTAGCTGTACTTTTTTTTGGCTCCCTAATGCGCAAAACGCAGGCCTAACCTACAAAGATAGTCAGCTATTCCACCGCTACCCAACCCACCGCAGTAGGAAGGTAGTGTTGATGGATAAAGCTTTGCGCAAAACCCGACATTCTTTTACCCTTTCAAACCTCTCAAAAAAATCATGATTTCAGCCCCAGACTTT
>JARQOD010006764.1:0-41548 GCA_033576555.1 Oophaga sylvatica | reverse complement strand
CAAAAGGGAGGCCAGAGAAGGCTCAGTTTTAATACCTCCCAGTGTTAGAGATGATTGGCGGATGCCAGACCATTCGTGGTTAAATGTGGTGATAAATCTAATCGGACCATCATCACAAGTCTGTCTGTCACATTGTGTATTTATTAAGGAGACGGCTGCGTGGAGTCCTTCTGGCGCTGTCATAACCGCGCTTAAGCTCTATTGCTAATCCACAGCTTTAAAGCGATTTCTCAAGTCCTCAGCCTGTGTCTCAAAGGTCGTCTCTGAGGAGCAGATCCGCCTCATCCTGAGAAATTGTCCGACGGGACGGCCCTAATGGTGGAAGGATGGTGGAGCGGATGTGCGTGTATCAAAGAGTTAACCGCAGTGGGTTTCCTATAGACGTCCGTCCGGAAGCGGCGAGAATGTCAACCTCCAGATGGGACGTCAAGGAACTCCACCTTGGTATAACTGTGATTGTAAGTTAGTGAATATTCAAAGAATTCGATTAAGTCAACCATGAAATCCCCGAGCTGCTGCACCGCCGTCCAAAACATAGAACATCATCAATGTATCTGAACCGTACAGACATGGGAAGCGGCCGGGCACGCCGCATCGCCGAAAAGGATCTCTCCCAGGAACCAGGAAGAGATTAGCATATGTGGGCGCACAGGCCGCGCCCATGGCTGACACGCTTCTGTAGATAATAATTGTCTTTAAAGACAAAAAGGTTGTGGGTAAGGATGTAGTGCAGCAGCTCGAGGATAAGTTCCACAAAGGGCCGTCCAGTCGGAGGACCCCAGGAAGAGGCGGACCGCCGCCAAGCCATGAGAGTGATCGATGCATATGTATAAGGACTCCACGTCAGCCGTCACAAGATAGTGGATTTATCCCAAGGATGCGTCAATCCGAGCCAGGACGTCCGTTGTGTCACGGACAAAGGAAGGTAAAGTCTTACGATCGGTTTTAGATAGAAGTCAATGGAATTTGCATATCATATCGCAGAGACCACATGCCCGCACAATAGGGTCCTGGCGGATTTGAGGGGTCCTTGTGGATTTTTGGAAGAGGTAAAAAGTCGGAATTTCGGTATTTTTCAATTAAGCCCTCAAGGATTTTTTAGTAATAATATTTGCCTCATAGGCTCTGTAAAGGATATCATGGAGTTCAGCGAGAAGGAGGAGAGGGGACAATATGTCAATTTGGAGTACGTATTGGGTCCTTTAATTGACGAACGTTGCGTTCGTATTTTTCAAAGGCCAGATCACGATATTCCCCCCCTTGTCGGCAGACTTAAAGGACCACATCAGAGAGTGACAGTAACTGTGACAGTGCATGACGTTGGTCAGAGGTCAAATTATCAAATCTACGTTTGGTTGGTAATTTTTTAAAGTCTTCAGTGATAGTTTTGTAAAATGTCAATGGCCGGACATAAAGACAAGGGGGGGTATTCTCGTTGATCTGGGCAAGAGTGATGTAGGTAACCTACTTTGGGTGGTTATAGTTTGTTCCTCAAGGAGCTCCTCCAAGTTGTTATAGCTCCCTCTCGGGGGGTGGAATTTGGTGCGCTTTTTCTCTGTTTCCTCATTACCCACGGTGAGCATTACCCCTTTTCTTTGCAGGTCGCTGTGCTAGCTTGATGCCTTATGCCTTATCCCTGGTTTGATACCCATTACCCTTAGGGCTGTTTTACTATTTTCTACTCAGGCATCGCATCGACTTTATCTGCAATATTTGGGCTCCTTTTTTGCCCTTGGGTTTTTCTGCCACCATATACTTTGTAATTCTTTGATATTTTGCTGCTGTTCAGGAGTTATCCGCACCTGTCCTTTGCACCGTTAGCTTGCGTTTTCCTATTATTGTGTTAACTTATGCTATTTGTAGATATTAATAAAAACTTTTCTATTTTAATATAACACTAAGACTCTGATTCTCCCCTATTAAACTGCATGAGTCCCACACAGTCCCTAGTACTGCATGAGGGCCCACACAGCCTCCTATATATACTGAATGGCCCCACACGCCTCCTTATATATTACTGCATGAGGCCCCACAGCCTCCTAAATATATATGCATGAGCGCCACACAGCCCTCCCTATATTGCATGAGACCCAATAGTCTCCCTATATATGCATGTGTAGAGCCCGCTCGTGCATGAGGACCAGCGGTGGATACGCGTCCTCCAACGGCAAACAGGGAGACCAGACTTAGAACTTCACCAGATATCACTTTAACCCTACATCAGGGCTTACTTTGGAGATCTACCTGATCCCCCAGTATCTATGTTTACTTTTGAATGGGTATTTCTACCCCTTCCCGGTACTTAATGTGGCTGATGAAGGTCCGAAATTTAGGCACGAAACGTTTCATACCGTGGACTACAATAATATTTTACCCTTTTCATTAAGTTGAGTGCCGAGTTTCTCTTTATTATTCTCATGGTGTAGGAACCTACTTGGCACCTTTCGGTGTGCCACGATTTATCTTTCTAGCACACGGAGCGGGGCTCAAAAGAGAGGTTCAGCTTTAGATGAAGGAACCTGAAGTCTGCAGCTTGAAGCTTAGTTTCACACGTGTGGAGGCTAGTACAAGTGGAAAGAAAGCTACTCCAGCCTGTCAGAACTGAGTCAACGAGTGCAGTTCAGTGAGCAACATGCGCGCTTTGAGAGCGGTGAAAAAAGAGAGGAAGCAGTACCTATGGCCAGAGTGTGCTTCGTGAGGGTCGAGTAGGGACGAAAGGCGAGTGGATAGAAGGAGTGACAGAGGTGGAAAAGATTGATAGCTTACCTTACTTGATTTACCGGACACCGGTCCCGAGCTTGCTGGATCCTTCACGGACTAGCAGGGATATGGAGATACTGGAGTACTTCAAGTTCCAGGAGCCATGAGTGTTGATACGTAATGGGTCAGGAAGACAGGAGTTGGTCGGCTAACCATTAGAGACTGTGTTCTTTCCATAGGGCCCTACACAAAGTCAGGGTGTAAAGGTTTATGTATATATTCCTGAAATCAGTTTGTTGTCAGCCATTTTATTCTGTCTTGTGCAGCTATCTTGCCCTCAGTCAAAATGGAGTTTCCAGCTTGCTTGTTCCGCCCTGATTCTCTCCTTTGCTTCTTAAGCAGCCACAGCTGGCAATCAGTGCTTCGAATCTAGCTGCAGTGAACCTGGACTTGATCTGTAAGCCTTGGACCTTGTACTCCAGCTATTCCTACTGAGGAACTCTGAGCACTTTTTGGACTCTGAACCCTGCTTTTGAAAGACCCACGTTTGATTGGACTTACAGTAACAGAGAAGAAGATCCTGAATCTGTATTGGAGAGTGATTGTGAGCTTGGATTACTTGGCCTGCTGTGTCTCTGTTTCTGTGTCTGCAAAACTGTGGACTATTTCTGCCAACTTGTATGAAGTAATACAGGACTTTTCTATATCAAACCTTTTGACTCCTGTGTTTTCATCGCACCCAAGACAAGACGCTATATGAAACTGTACTACATACTTACAAGATTTGAAGCCAAAACGTTATGTTGCTGGGTCTGGAAGGCGTGTCTGCTGTACTGTGGATATCAGACGTCCGGTTGTACTTTCTGTGATGACAGTGGTTGTGACTTCTCCAACCATTCCAGGTGAGCAATTCCCTTAAGTTTTTTCTTTTTGCAGTGTTACCCAGGTAAACACTATTGTTTTTTTTTTTTTTTTCCCTTTTTTCTCTTTTTTGTCTGCTGTAACTCTGGATATCGATGTTGGTTGAAACTTTCTGTGATGATAGTGGTTGTGACTTCTACAAACATTCCAGGTGAGCAGTTCCCTTAATTTTTTTTTTCTCTCTGCAGTGTTGCACAGGTGAACACTATTGTTTTTTTTTCTCTCCTCTTCTTCCAGTAATCTGTCTAAAAGATCTGGAAATGGAGGCCGCATAAAGGGAACTTTGCGGAGTGCTGATAATATCCTTGCAGATTTGCCCGAATATAAAGACCCGTTTTACAAATCTACAGGACCTCAATAATCACAATTTGCAAGTGGTTGGACCCGACTACCCAGGATTTGCGAGCCGGATTGAGGTTCTAGAGGGGCGAGTCCAGGCTCCTGCCGTAGCCCCGAGTGCTGGGATTCCAGTTGCCCCCTTTTCGTTTTGGCGGTGAACGTGAGAAATTAGGGGATTTATTAATCAATGCAATCTTTTTTTTTTTTGCACATGTTCACAATTTCCCACTGAACGATCTAAGGTGCTTACTATAATTATGTTGCTTACAACAAGGCTTTAATGTGGGCAAACCCTTGATTGAGATGAGGATGATTGTTTGAATCACTTGATGATTTTTTTTCAGCCATGGGGCAGGTGTTTGATGACCCCAATCGAGGTGCAAACAGCTGAAGCAGCCATGTTAGCTTTGCGCCAGGTAAGCAATCGGTAGCTGAATATGCTTGGATTTCAGGAGATGGGCCCTTGATACCACCTGGGACAGTTCCGCCAAAAAATCTATTTTTCGAAAGGGGTTATCTCCACTGATTAAGGATGAACTTGCTCGTGCCGACCCTCCCACTGCGTTAGGTGACTTTATTAACTACTGCATCGTATTGATACTCGTTGATGAACGCAGGCAAGAGAGATGGTTCGAAGCAATGTACTAACCTTTTCTACCTTCCTCTCCAGCTAAGGAACCTTTTGAGTAGGATTACACGGGAACCAGAACCTGAACCCATGCAGGTAGACTCTTTACAACGGCGGGTTAGTGATGCACGCAAGGAACATCGTTTTAAGGAAAATCTATGTTTCTATTGTGGTAAGTCAGGGCACTTCATTATAAACTGCCCCAGCCGTTCTCGTAAGACTACTGCAGCACTCATTCATTGTGAGTGTTGCGAGAGGGGATCTGTCAGGTCCGAGCCTCAGGCTCCAGAGAGATCTGCAGCAACAGATCTTGATTTCTCGGACTTAAACTCCGTTACCTCTGAGGACGTTGACTGTGTAAACGCTGCCATTTTTCAAGTTTCCTCAGCGGTGTCCCAGCTGAGTTGTAAGAAAAACAATTCTCATTGCTTTCTTTCCATCAAACTCTGGGTTGACTCAGCTTGGGTGTCTAGCTCTGCTATGATCGACTCAGGGGCAAGTGGAAATTTTATGGATATCTCCTTTGCTCTGAAACAGGGAATACGTTCAGTGAAGAAGGCTACTCCAGTACAGATGGAAACTGTGGATGGCTCCCTGCTGACCTCTGGACCAGTGGATCAGGAAACAGAGCCTTTGAGGGTTCTTATGGGTAAAGATCATCAAGAGAAACTGTCCTTTATGCTTATCTCTTCTCCCCACTTTCCCATTATTCTAGGGCTACCATGGCTGCAGGCTCAGAATCCTACCATTAACTGGGAGACCAAGGAATTACACTTTCCAGAGAAACAGATGAGTCCAAAAGTTTCAGCTTGCTCTGTTCCTAAAGGAATCATGTCAGTCCCTGAACTACCAGCTGTATACCAGGACTATGTGGATTTATGTGACAAGAAGAATGCTGACCAGCTTCCTCCTCACCGTCCATATGATTGTCCAATTGAATTATTGCCTGGAGCAGAGATACCTTTTGGTAAGATCTACCCCCTGGCGGGGCCCGAGCTAAAGGCTTTAAAGGATTACATAGATGAAAATCTAGCCAAGGGCTTCATACGCCCCTCTTCATCTCCTGCAGGTGCACCCATCTTCTTTGTAAAGAAGAAAGATGGATCTCTGAGACCATGCGTAGACTATAGGGAACTCAATAAGGTTACTATTAGAAACCGTTATCCATTGCCTTTAATCCCTGAGTTATTGGAGAGAGTGCGACATGCCAAAATTTTTTCTAAACTAGATCTTCGTGGGGCCTATAACTTAGTCCGTATTAGACCTGGGGATGAATGGAAGACTGCATTCAGGTCACGCTATGGACACTTTGAAAATCTAGTTATGCCTTTTGGTCTGAGTACCGCCCCAGCCACTTTCCAACACTTGGTGAATGACATCTTCAGGGATCTCCTAGATACATTCGTGGTAATTTATTTGGATGATATTCTAATTTTTTCTAACTCCACAGAGGAACATCATGGACATGTGAGAATGGTCTTGGAACGTCTAAGACAAAATCATCTTTACATCAAACTTGAAAAGTGTGAATTCCATAGGACCGAAATTCAATTTTTGGGGTATGTACTGTCTACACAAGGAATTAGTATGGATGGAAGCAAAACCCAAGCCATCAAGGATTGGCCAAGTCCTAGAAATGTGAAGGAGGTACAGCGCTTCATCGGGTTTGCCAACTTCTATAGACGTTTCATTAGAAATTTCTCTGAGGTAGTGTCACCTATCACTCAACTTACCCGGAAAGAGTCTAGGTTTTCCTGGACTCCCCAAGCCCAGGAAGCATTTTCCCGTCTAAAAGATAAATTTACCACTGCACCTATCCTAGTACATCCCAACCCCGAGCTTGCCTTCATAATAGAGGTGGATGCTTCAGACTGTGCCGTTGGAGCTATACTCTCTCAGAGAACAGGTGAGAAGAATGTCTTGCATCCCTGTGCCTTCTTTTCCCAGCAGTTGTCTTCGGCTGAGAGGAACTACGATGTGGGCAATAGAGAGTTGTTGGCCATTATTGCCGCCTTCAAAGAATGGAGACACCTTCTTCAGGGAGCTGCACAGCAAATAGTCGTCCTGACAGACCATCGTAACCTTGAGTTTATCAGGTCGGCTAAGTGCCTGACTCCTCGCCAGGCTCGCTGGAATCTTTTCTTAAACCAATTTAATTTCATCATCTCTTATAGACCAGGATCGCGCAATGGAAAGGCTGATGCACTCTCTAGGATTTACTCAGCAGAGACACGTCCAATTACTCCTCCTAAGACTATTCTTCCTGACTCTAGATTCCTAGGAGTAATTCATAATCAAGACCTACTTAAGGACATCAAGGAAGCATACCATGCGGATTCCTTTTTGGCACAACCCCCAAGGGACGTAAGTCTTGTCTTTAAGAATGGTGTGTGGATTCAGGGACAACGTCTGTATATTCCTGAAACAGTCAGATTAAGAGTATTGCAACTCATTCACGATTCCAAGATAGCTGGGCATAGAGGAATTCTAAAGACACAGGAATTTCTTTCTCGTTTCTTTTGGTGCCCACTTGCAGGAAGGATGTTTTGAATTATGTCACTTCATGTGAGGTCTGTGCAAGATGCAAAACACCTCGCTCCTCACCAACTGGTCGTTACAGCCTCTTCCCACCCCGTCCCGCCCGTGGGGATCCATTTCTATGGACTTCATTGTGGAGTTACCAACCTCTCAGGGGAAGAACACCATTCTAGTGGTGGTTGACCGTCTAACAAAGGCAGCTCATTTTATCCCTTGTGTCGGCTTACCCACTGCAAAACAGACATCAGATTTGATGATTAAAGATGTGTTTCGCTTACATAGAGTACCGGATGAGGTTATTTCGGATCGAGGGGTGCAATTCACTTCTAGGTTTTGGCAAAATTTCTGTGCAGCATTGGACATTAAAGTAAACCTTTCTTCTGCTTTTCATCCCCAGACTAATGGACAGACTGAACGAACCAATCAAACCCTGGAGCAGTATCTCCGCTGCTTTATCTGCCACCTACAGGATGATTGGGTGGATCTACTTCCATTAGCTGAGTTCTCGTATAACAACTCTCAGAGTGCCTCCACTAAACAGTCTCCTTTTTACTCTAATCTAGGTTATCATCCTAACATTCTACCACGATTTCCCATAGAAACGCCTTTACCAGCAGTGGCTGAAAGAATCACGTCTTTACAGAAGAATATGGATCTTCTAAAGGAAAATCTGGAATCGGCTCAAGAAAGGTACAAGAAAGCAGCAGATAAATTTCGTAAACCTGCACCAGCTTTCAAGGTAGGAGACTTGGTCTGGCTGTCAACCAGAAATCTTAAGTTAAGGATTCCATCGTCTAAGTTGGGACATAAGTACATTGGACCCTATAAAATCAGTAAAATTATAAGTGCCGTTGCTTGTCGTCTTCAACTGCCCAGAACTATGAGAATCCACCCTGTCTTTCATGTATCCCTACTAAAGGCTGCGACACCCAATACGTTTCCTGGACGTTCCTCTCCTTGCCCTGACCCAGTGCTAGTCGATGGTCAGGAAGAATTTGTGGTGGAAAGGATTTTAGATTCCAGGTTGTATAGAAATCAGTTACAATATCTGATTAAATGGCAGGGCTACCCAGTGGAGGACAACTCATGGGAACCGGTCAATAACGTTAATGCTCCTCGCTTGCTCCGTCAGTTTCATCAGAGGTACCCACACAAGCCTGGTCTGAGGTCATCCGGAGGTTGTCCTTAAGGGGGGAGTAATGTAAGGTTCTATGTATATATTCCTGAAACTCAGTTTGTTCGTCAGCCATTTTACTTTCTGTCTTGCTGCAGCTATCTTGCCCTCAGTCAAAATGGAGTTTCCAGCTTGCATGTTCCCGCCCTGATTCTCTCCTTTGCTTCTTAAGCAGCCACAGCTGAGCAATCAGTGCTTCAGAATCTAGCCTGCAGTGAACCTGTGACTTGACTCCTGTAAGCCTTGGACCTTGTACTCCAGCTATTCCTACTGAGGAACTCTGAAGCACTTGTGGACTCTGAACCCTGCTCTTTGAAAGACCCACGTTTGCATGGACTTACAGTAACAGAGAAGAAGATCCTGAATCTGTACTGGAGAGTGATTGCTGAGCTTGGATTACTCTGGCCTGCTGTGTCTCCTGTTTCTGTGTCTGCAAACTGTGTGACTATTTCTGCCAACTTGTATGAAGTAATACAGGACTTTTCTATATCAAACCTGTGACTCCTGTGTTTTCATCGCACCCAAGCACAAGACGCTATATGAACTGTACTACATACATTACAGCCGGGTGTAAAGTTGAAGACAGTGTTAGGCCTCGTTTCATACAGGTCAGAGACTCATATTACTGGAGTAAGGAGGCCCTACACCTACTCAGTGGGAAGAACTGGACGTGCATCCTTCACCCTGCCAGTATCCCGGGATGTGCCTGCAATTCCATCAGTAAAGGTACAGAAAGAGACTTTTGTAAAGAGACTTTTGTGTGTGTGTTCACATTATTACTCCTACGGCCGAACTCCCCTCCTCCATCCTGCACCCCTACACAGCTTAATTACCTTGAAGGTCCCCAGCCTTACCTGTGGAAGGCTTAACACCTTGCTGCCTAATACCAACCCTTCAGTGGACCCATCCAGTAGCGCTGGTCACCCTGACCAGGAACCACAGGTGGCGTCACGAACATTCTACAAACACTTTAATCCCCTGTAAATATCCCACATTTAAGGTGAGCCCCAGGGCCACGGACCGAGCTCCAGCTACCGTGAGATCCCCCATAGAAGTGAACGGGCTCGGTGCCGAGTACCCCACTGCCCTGGCGGGCGACTCACATGAGGCCCACACAGTCTCCCTATATATACTGCATGAGGCCCACACAGCCTCCCTATATATACTGCATGAGCCCCACACAGCCTCCCTATATATACTGCATGAGGCCCATACAGTCTCCCTATATATACTGCATGAGGCCCACACAGCCTCCCTATATATACTGCATGAGCCCCACACAGCCTCCTTATATATACTGCATGAGCCCCACACAGTCTCCCTATATACTGCATGAGGCCCACACAGCCTCCCTATATATACTGCATGAGCCCCACACAGTCTCCCCATATACTGAATGAGGCCCACACAGTCTCCCTATATACTGCATGAAGCCCACACAGCCTCGCTATATATATATACTGCATGAGCCCCACACAGCCTCCCCATATACTGCATGAGCCCCACACAGCCTCGTCCATATACAGCATGAGCCCCACACAGCCTCACCACATACTGCATGAGCCCCACACAGCCTCCTCCATATACAGCATGAGCCCACAAAGCCTCCCCATATACTGCATGAGCCCCACACAGTCTCCCTATATACACTGCATGAGCCCCACACAGCCTCCCCATATACTGCATAAGGCCCACAGCCTCCCTATATATACTGCATGAGACCCACATAGTCTCCTATATACTGCATGAAGCCAACACAGCCTCCCTATATATACTGCATGAGGCCCACACAGCCTCCCTATATATACTGCATGAACCCCACACAGCCTCCCTACATATACTGCATGAAGCCAACACAGCCTCCTTATATGTACTGCATGAGGCCCACACAGCCTCTCTATATACAGTCATGGCCAAAAGTTTTGAGAATGACACAAATATTAATTTTTACAAAGTCTACTGCTTCACTTTTTCTAATGGAAATTTGCATATACTCCAGAATGTTATAAAGAGTGATCAGCTTAATAGCAATTACTTGCAAAGTCAATATTTGGCTAGAAAATGAACCTTATCACCCAAAACACATTTCAACATCATTGCAGCCCTGCCTTAAAAGGACCAGCTAACCTCTTTTCAGTGATTGCTCCATTAACACAGGTGTGGGTGTTGATGAGGACATGGCTGGAGATCAATCTGTCATGATTAAGTAAGAATGACACCACTGGACACTTTAAAAGGAGGCTGGTGCTTGGCATCATTGTTTCTCTTCTGTTAACCATGGTTATCTCTAAAGAAACACGTGCAGTCATCATTGCAATGCACAAAAATGGCCTAACAGGGAAGAGTATCGCAGCTAGAAAGATTGCACCTCAGTCAACAATCTATCGCATCATCAAGAACTTCAAGGAGAGAGGTTCCATTGTTGCCAAAAAGGCTTCAGGGCGCCCAAGAAAGACCAGCAAGCGCCAGGACCGTCTCTTAAAAGTGTTTCAGCTGCAGGATCGGGCTACCAGCAGTGCAGAGCTTGCTCAGGAATGGCAGCAGGCAGGTGTGAGTGCATCTGCACGCACTGTGAGGCGGAGACTCTTGGAGCAAGGCCTGGTCTCAAGGAGGGCAGCAAAGAAGCCACTTCTCTCCAGAAAAAACATCATGGACAGACTGATATTCTGCAAAAGGTACAGGCAGTGGACTGCTGAGGACTGGGGTAAAGTTATTTTCTCTGATGAATCCCCTTTTCGATTGTTTGGGACATCAGGAAAACGCCTCATTCGGAGAAGACAAGTGAGCGCTACCACCAGTCTTGTCTCGTGCCAACTGTTAAGCATCCTGAAACCATTCATGTGTGGGGTTGCTTCTCAGCCAAGGGAATCGGCTCTCGCACAGTCTTGCCTAAAAACACAGCCATGAATAAAGAATGGTACCAGAATGTCCTCCAAGAGCAACTTCTCCCAACCCTCCAAGAGCAGTTTGGCGATCAACAATGCCTTTTCCAGCATGATGGAGCACCTTGCCATAAAGCAAAGGTGATAACTAAATGGCTCAGGGAACAAAACATAGAGATTTTGGGTCCATGGCCTGGAAACTCCCCAGATCTTAATCCCATTGAGAACTTGTGGTCAATCATCAAGAGATGGGTGGACAAACAAAAACCTAAAAATTCTGACAAAATGAAAGCATTGATTGTGCAAGAATGGACTGCTATCAGTCAGGATTTGGTTCAGAAGTTGATTGAGAGCATGCCAGGGAGAATTGCAGAGGTCCTGAAGAAGAAGGGTCAACACTGCAAATATTGACTTGCTGCGTTAACTCATTTTAACTGTCAATATAAGCTTTTGTTACTCATATGTTTGCAATTATTATATTTCTGTCTGTGATAAAAACATCTGTCAAACACACATAAAAATCAGAGGGCAGCAGATCATGTGAAAATATAATATTTGTGTCATTCTCAAATTTTTTGGCCATGACTGTATACTGCATGATCCCCACACAGCCTCACTATTTATACTGCATGAAGCCAACACAGCCTCCTTATATATACTGCATGAGCCCCACACAGCCTCACTATTTATATTGCATGAGCCCCACACAGCCTACCCATATAATGCATGAGGCCCACACAGCCTCCCTATATACACTTTATGAGACCTACACAGCTTCCCTATATATTGCATGAAGCCAACACAGCCTCCCTATATATACTGCATGTGCCCCATACAGCCTCCCAGTAGCGTAGCTACCGGGGGGGCAGAGACCCCAGGCCCCGCACTCTGAGGGGCCCACCCGGAGCTACGCTACTGTAACTGTATCGGCGTGCACAACGCGCCGATACAGTTACATTCTGGGGCAGAGCAGGCAGAATCGATCTCCCTGCTCTGCTGCCCGGCCACTATGGAGCCCCTAAGCAGGCGGTGGGGTCCCGGTGCCAGCAGTGGGGCCCCCGCCCGTCATCGGAGGGTCAGCTGTATCGGCATCTAGCCGATACAGCTGAAAAAGCGAATGGCTAGCACACGACTTAGAGTAATGGTGCTGGTGAACGGGATCAATGATCCCTCAATACATAATGTCCAAATAACACCGCACTCATTAGAGATATGCTTCAAGTGAAAAATTTATTGATAATATCTCATATAGAAAAAAAGACACGTAATTAACGTTTCGGCCAATGCCTGGCCTTGATCACAATGTCGCTGCAAAAAAAAGAACAGAAGTGTATTTTATATACAGTGATGAAAATAAAATATAATGATACAATATATACAAATGTACAATATCCACATCATAATGAGTTGTCAAAAAATGAATTAAATCAAGCTACACATACATATTAGAGGGTATACAGACATCCTCCGAGACTTGGAAAAAAGGAAATACAAGAAGACTAAGGCCCCGTTCACACATTGCGGTTTTAGATGCGTTTCCGCTGCGTTTTTTAACGCTGCGGAAACGCATCCAACCCGCAGCACAGTGCACAGCCAATGAATCCCTATGGGAACCGCAGGTCTGCTGTGCACATGCTGCGGAAAAAAACGCGCGGTTTAGCCGCG
This sequence comes from Oophaga sylvatica, assembly GCA_033576555.1. Classification (NCBI taxonomy): domain Eukaryota; kingdom Metazoa; phylum Chordata; class Amphibia; order Anura; family Dendrobatidae; genus Oophaga; species Oophaga sylvatica. The sequence goes on along the minus strand of JARQOD010006764.1, from coordinate 28,701 downwards.
TTTTATTTTCCGCAGCATGTCAATTCTTTGTGCGGAACTGCAGCGGTTCGGCGCCCATTGACTTGCATTGAGTCGGGCACTTCCGCAGCAAAACCGCAGATCTAAAAAAGATCTGCGGCTTTGCTGCGGGTGAAACCGCTGCAGTTCGGGAGGAGGGAAGTGTGTGGGCGGTGTGTGGGCGTGTATAGTGTGCGGCGCTATGTGTGTGGGCGGTGCGTGGGCGTGTATAGTGTGCGGCGCTGTGTGTGTGGGCGGTGATTGTGTGCCGGTGTCTGCGTGATCGGTGTGCGGGTCTGTGTGCGCGATCGGTGTGCGGGTCTGTGTGCGGGTCTGTGTGCGCGATCGGTGTGCGTGATCGGTGTGCGGGTCTGTGTGCGCGATCAGTGTGCGGGGCTGTGTATGTGCGGCGGTGTGCGGGGCTGTGTGCGTGTCTCCGTGTATGCAGGCATCGTCGGATGGGACTACAAGTCCCATCTGGCTATGCCTGCTACAGTGACAGTGACTGACACATTAGCCAATGATGGGACAGTAGTAGTCCCATCATCTGGCTAATGTGCTGAATGTAAAAAAAAAATAAAAAAAATTACATGACATACAGAACACATAACATAGAGTATATACTCACCTCTTCCCCGACGCCATCGATCTGTACCGCTCTGCCGCCGGGAGAGAATGACGTCACTACAGTTCATTCTCTCACGGCAATGCTGGGTGAGAAAATTCCCACGCAGCATTGCCATAAAGTGAGAGAATGAACTCAGTGATGCACTGCAGGAGCCATTGTCTCCTGTCAGTGCATCACTGGGAGGCCCTACAGAGCAGTGGCATCACCTGATGTCACCGTTCTATAGGGGAGACCGTCGTGGGACCCTCATTATTAATTGGACTGCGTCGGACAGGGAGTATACGGTTGTTTTATTTTTTTACGTTTTTTTTACAGGAGATCGAGGGCGTCGCTTGGATCTGAGCGTATAATAAAGAGTAATGAAAACCGTGTTGTGTTTTATTTCATTAAAATAATTGATTCTTATGCGTGTGTTGTTTTTTTAACCCTTTATTAATATAAGATTAATAATGGATAGGCGTCTTATTGACGCCTCTCTATTATTAACCGGACTTAATATCACCTTACAATAGCAAGGTGATAATAACCCCTTATTACCCCATATCCCACCGCTACAGGGGAGTGGGAAGAGAGGGGCTAAGTGCCGGAATTGGCGCATCGTACAGATGCGCCAACTCTGGGGCAGCTGGGTGCTGGTATTTTTAGCCAGGGGGGGGCGCCAATATCCATGGCCCCTTCCTAGGCTATGAATATCAGCCCGCAGCTGTCTGCCTAGCCTGTCTGGCTATAAATTATAGGGGGACCCCAAGTCATTTTTTTGGGGGGGGTCCCCCTATTTTAATAGCCAGTGAAGGCTAGCTGCGGGCTGATATTCATAGCCTGGGAAGATCCATGGGTATTAACCCCTTCCCAGGCTATAAATATTGGCCCGGCTGTCTGCTTTCCCCTCTGGTGCAGAAAATTGCGCGGGAGCCCACGCCATTTTTTTTCCTATATTTTTTTTTTATTAACTATTGCGGTATTTTGTGTATGTGTACGCGTGTGTGTCTTTAACTATTTATGTACCATTTTTATCTATCTATCTATCTATCTATCTTTATTCTAATCTATCTATCTATCTATCTATCTATCTATCTATCTATCTATCTATCTATCTATCTACCTATATATATTTCTGTCTATATATCTATCTTTCTATATATATTTCTATCTATCTATCTATGTATTTTCTATCTATCTATCTATCTACTGGTATCTATTATCTATCTATGGCCGGCGTCACACTTGCGAGTGTGATGCGAGTAAGTCGCACGACTTTCTCGCATCAACACCCGGCACGGCCGCCCGCTCTCAGACCCGAGTGTGCGGCTGCATAGAAATACATGTATAGAAATACATGCAGCCGCACACTTGGGTCCGAGAGCGAGCGGCCTTGCCGGGTGTTGATGCGAGAAAGTCGTGCGACTTACTCGCATATCACTTCCAAGTGTGACACCGGCCTATATCTATCTGTGTGTGTGTAATGGAGTGTGGGTTGGACAAATGTAAAAGAGGAGGTTGGGCAAGAAATGACATCACAAATCTTTTTTTTTTTTTGTTAAACAACATATCTTTATTTAGCCATAAAAACCACATACAAAACCGCATAAGAAAAACCGCGTCAAAACCGCGCCAAAAATGCATCAAAACCGCGCCAAAATTGCGTCAAAACCGCGCCTGCGGTTTCTGCCAAGAGGTGCGGTTTCGGCGCGGAAAAATCCGCAGGCAAATCCGCAATGTGTGCACAGGCCCTAAAGATATGATGATCACATAATGAGATGGAGAAAAAAGAAAACATACCCACGGAGAGATAAATCACAAGTTGTGATCTTGGTGTCCCTTTAGGACGATTAATGTAGGGCGCAGTGGATAATCCTTTTCAGAGATGATAGGTGTCAGGTAATTTAAGGTACAATAGTAATGTAAAATACAATATTATATAGAAATGAATTAGACTCAGGATATACTGGATAATAATGAAAAAATTGAAAATAATAATGGAAGCAAAAATGAAGTGATCTGGAGCCATATAGAATAATTTCATAGTGCATGGATAGAAATGGTGAAAATAACACCAGAAACTAGATGGGCATTTCCTGAAGGAAATACATGGTGCTTGATCAGCGCTGCCAGCTTTACAGCAGTGTATCAGGTGTCGACTGTAAGAAAGTAAAGTTAGAATATGAATGTTGTGTATAGCGATGGCACAACCTGGGATGGGTTGTATATGAAGCCAATGGGGCAGCAAATCCACAGCATTAGGGCCGTTTCACAGGGGCGATTTTTTGGCATGAGAATTGCGGACAATTTTCTCGCTAAAAATCATGACCCATTGTTATCAATGGGCATATTCACATGTGGCCATGTGATGTCATGTGGCATGTGAATACGGCCATTGAAAATAATAGGTTGTGATTTGTACCAAGCTTTCATTTTACCTCAGCAGTTTCAAGTATGAAAGCTGACCTCTGGTTACTATGGACAACCAAAATGGTTTTACTCTGAGGCAATTTTCATTAATCAGGCCACTAACATTTGTTGTAGAAATCAGGGAATCTTGTCACATACATTTCTTATAGCAGTGCAGTGGTCCCTATTTACTCAATAAAATTGTACAATTAGTGGACTAGTAAGTCCTTAAGGTTCCTGTGCGCTGCCTGAGGCCCTGTGTGCTGCCTGGAGTCCCTGTGCGCTGCCAGGGTCCCCGTGTACTGCCTGGAGTCCCTGTGCTCTGTCTGGGGCCCTGTGCGCTGCCTGGGGCCCCTTGTGCTGCCTTTGGCCCCCGTGTGCTGCCTGGGGCCCCTTGTGCTGCCTGTGGCCCCTGTGTGCTGCCTGGAATCCCGTGGGCTGCCTGTGGCCCCTGTGTGCTGTCTGTGGCCCCTGTGCGCTGCCTGAGGCCCTGTGTGCTGCCTGGGGCCGTGTGCTGCCTGGGGCCCCGTGTACTGCCTGGAGTCCCTGTGCTCTGTCTGGGGCCCTGTGCGCTGCCTGGGCCCCTTGTGCTGCCTTTGGCCCCCGTGTGCTGCCTGGGGCCCCTTGTGCTGCCTGTGGCACCTGTGTGCTGCCTGGAACCCCGTGGGCTGCCTGTGGCCCCTGTGTGCTGTCTGTGGCCCCTGTGCGCTGCCTGTGGCCCCTGTGCGCCGCCTGGGGCCCCATGTGCTGCCTGGGGCCTCTGTGCTCCGCCTGGGGCCCCGTGCACTGCCTGTGGCCCCTGTGCGTTGCCTGGGGCCCGTGCGCTGCCTGTGGCCTTTGTGTGCCGCCTGGGGCCCCCTGCGCTGCCTGTAGCTCCTGTGTGATGCCTGGGGCCCCGTGCGCTGCCTGGGGTTCCTGTGCGCTGCCTGGGGCCTCCTATGCTGCCTGTGGCCCCTGTGCGCCACCTGGGGCCCCATGCGCTGCCTGTAGCTTCTGTGTGCCGCCTGGGGCCCCTGTGCGCTGCCTGGGGCCCCTGTGCTCTGCCTGAGGCCCCTGTGCTCTGCCTGGGGCCTTGTGTGCTGCCCGGGGCCCCTGTGCACTACCTGGAGCCCCGTGTGCTGCCTGTGGCCCCGTGCGCTGCCTGGGGCCCCTGTGAACTGCCTGTGGCCCCGTGCGCTGCCTGTGGCCCCTGTGCGCCGCCTGGGGCCCCGTGTGCTGCCTGGGGCCCCTGTGCGCTGCCTGGGGCCCTGTGCTCTGCCTAGGGCCCCTGTGCTCTGCCTGTGGCCCCTGTGCGCTGCCTGTGGCCCCTGTGTTCTGCCTGTGGCCCCTGTGCACTGCCTGTGGCCCCTGTGGCCCCGTGCGCTGCCTGTGGCCCCTGTGCGCTGCCTGGTGCCCCGTGTGCTGCCTGGGGCCCCGTGTGCAGCCTGGGGCCCCTGTGCTCTGCCTGGGGCCCCGAGTACTGCCTGTGGCCCCTGTGTGTTGCCTGGGGCCCCGTGCACTGCCTGTGGCCCTGTGTGCTGCCTGTAGCTCCTGTATGCCGCCTGGGGCCCCAGTGCGCTGCCTGGGGCCCCTGTGCTCTGCCTGGGGCCCCGTGTGCTGCCTGGGGCCCCTGTGCGCTGCCTGGAACCCCGTGCACTGCCTGTGGCACCTGTGTTCTGCCTGTGGCCCCAGTGCTCTGCCTGTGGCCCCAGTGCTCTGCCTGGGGCCCCTGTGCTCTGCCTGGGGTCCCGAGCACTGCCTGTGGCCCCTGTGCGTTGCCTGGGGCCCCGTGCACTGCCTGTGGCCCCTGTGCTCTGCCTGGGGCCCCGTGTGCTGCCTGTAGATCCTGTATGCCGCCTGGGGCCCCGTGCGCTGCCTGGAGCCCCTGTTCTCTGCCTTGGGCACCGTGCGCTGCCCGGGGCCCCTGTTCTCTGCCTGGGGCACCGTGCGCTGCCTGTGGCCCCTGTGAGCTGCCTGGGGCCCCTGTGCTCTGCCTGGGGCCCTGTGCGCTGCCTGTGGCCCCTGTGAGCTGCCTGGGGCCCCTGTGCTCTGCCTGGGCCCCCTGTGTGCTGCCTGGGGCCCCTGTGTGCTGCCTGGGGCTCTGCGCTGCGCCTTTAAGACCTTGAATCAGCGATCTTTCAGCTTCTATTAGCTGATACGGGTCATGTGTGGAAGCTGCATTTGCATAGCTGCCATCTTTGTAAGTCACTGCACCTGTGGTGTGGCTTCAATCCATGTCAGTTGGGGGTCATGGAAAGGTCGCCATTAATTCCTATGGGAAAATTTTTGCATAAAATGCGATTTTTTTAAAAAAACTAAAAATCGGATCGACTCCAAAAATACATAGCACACCTGTCCCCACTGAGGGCTTCGAAACGCCGTCTGAACGGGGTCTCTGCGCCAAGCGGTTCGGGCCGCATTAATTGCAGAAAACGCGGGGAAGAAGAAGAACTAGATGTGTATTTCCTGAAGGAACTACAGATTGTGCTTTGAATTGGTGCCCGGTAGTGTTGAGCGAATATGCTCGGACATGCTCCGTTAACCCTTGAGCATCGGGGTGCTCGGACATGCTCGGAACTCTGCAGAACACCTCATGTATTCGGGCAGGAAGCTCGGATGCCTGCCCAGCAAGTTTGGCGCCTGTTTTACAGCCAATAAACTTGCTGGAATGGCATAGCATCATAGTAATGCTGTAGCCATCTTTGTTACTGGCATTACTATGATTGGCCAAGAGGTCCTGGTGGGGGGTGCCTGTTTAGGGGAGTGGCTCCGCCCATCTCAGGGAAAGCATAGAGACTGCTCTATAGGGCTGTCTAGGGACTCCCTTTCCCCATCTAGGATTTTTCTGATTGACTTCTGAACCACGCCAGAAAACCAGGAAAGTGTGATCATCATCCACACTGCAGAGCTGAGCGGTGTATTGACAATGACACAGTGATACATGGAATATTAGGTGCAGTACTGACTGTGTATAAGATATAGCAGAGCTGAGCAGTGTAGTGAAGATGACATAGTGATACATGGAGTATTGTGTACAGTACTGACTTACTGTATAAGACATAGCAGAGCTGTACAGAATAGTGGAGACGACAGTGATAGCTCGAGTATTATCTACAGTACTGACTGTGTATAAGACATAGCAGAGCTGAACGGTGCAGCGGAGATGACACAGTGATACATGGAGTATTGTGTACAGTGCTAACTGTATAAGACATAGCAGAGCTGAAGAAAGTAGTGAAGATGACACAGTAATACAAGGAGTATTGCGTACTGTGTATAAGACATAGCAGGGCTGAGCTGTGTAGTGGAGACGACAGTGATACAAGGAGTATTGTGTACTGTGTATAAGATATAGCTGAGTGGTGTAGTGGAGATGACACATGGAGTATTGTGTACAGTACGGACTGCCTGTATAAGATATAGCTGAGCAGTTTAGTGAAGGCGACACAGTGATATATGGAGTATTATGCACAGTACTGACTGACTGTGTATAAGACATAGCAGAGCTGAACAGAGTAGTGGGGTCGACACAGTGATACCTGGAGTATTATCTACAGTTCTGAACCACGACAGAAAACTAAGAAAGTGTGAACATCATCCACACCATCCGCAAAAAATACGGTACCCGGACAGTCTGTATATAGGATATACCAACAATGGTAGGACGCTGGTTTATCTTGTTTTTCTATTGGCATCAGGTTCTTTTGGTTTAAAGATGAAACCTATAGATGTCTTGTGTTTTTTAAACACGTACTAGATTTTCTATCCTCAAATGTGAGGTATATCACTGTACATATGTATATAGCCAACCTGCTAATCTTTCTGGGATGCTATATTTTATTAGAAAAACGAATAAGGCCAGATTCACACGTCAGGATTTTAAAACGTTTTCCGTAGTTGTTTTTAGCCGTGGAATACGCAATTGAATTGGTCCCATTGTTTTCAATGGGCCAATTCACACTTGTGGGGACAGCTGCGATTTTGTTACACGCGAGGAAAAAAAATAAATAAAAAAATAAAATATCGCAGCATGTCCATTCTTTTGTGTTTTCGGTTTTTTACCCGCACCCGCAGGCTCCCATAGGAGTCAACGGGTGTGGGGTAAAAAACGTTGTCCAATTGCGGTACATCCGCAATACATTGCGGATGTACCGCAATTATTTGTCACCGGCTGCCACTGCGCATGTCCGCGCTAGCAGCTGCGATCCCATACGCAATGTATTGCGTATGGAATCGCAATCCTCCCGCAGTCAAAACCGGTGGAAAAAATGCTGGTTTTGAATGGGATACGCAGCGGGAGTCCCACCGTGGATCCGTCACGCCAGTGTGAATCGGGCCTCAGCCTTGCTATACAATTCATTGTATGGTAAATAATGTTTCTGAACACATATTCCATTACACGCATAAAAAAAAAACCTTTTAAAAAATGTTTTTTTCTTCGTGCTGAAAAAAATGGCTCAATGCTCTGACAACACTGATCCCAGTAGAAAACTTTCAGTCACAGATGCATCCAGGGCATTTCCCATATTATTGCCATGCATTCCAATGCTTTTTACAATGTTTTCAGAGATTTATGGGTGTACCAGACACCCTCCCCTATGCTCTCCTGAAAAATGTTCGGGTCTCCTATTAACTACAGTTGTGCTCGTTACTCAAACCGAGCATTTCTGAGCATCTGACCTGCTCGGTACGAGTATCGAGCATTCGAGCACTGTGGTGCTCGCTCAACACTAGTGCCCGGCCCTTTAAGAGCGACTTTGCATGCGGGCCTCGTGTGTTAATTAGTCTTTCAATACACTTGGGAGCATAAATTTGAATTTTTTGAACACTGTCCTATTGATTTCTATGAAGTCCCATTGATTTCTATGGGGATTTCTTACTTTTACGTAATTTTTTTTCACGCACTTAGCGGGGTGGCAAAAAAGTAATTTTTTGGAATTGTTTTGCCACAAAGCATCTCAGGGGCATGAAGGCCTTCCGCACAATCAGCCATTTTGACGTGGAATGCTTCTATACCCCAAATTACACACAGCGAAATCCAAAATCGTGTTTTTAAAGAAAAACGTATTTCAGGTTTTGGAGACAAATATGGCCTCAGGGGATCAGAAGCCAGAGAGGTATTTGATTTTTAAAAATCCGACAGTCTCGAGCCTAACATTGATATTCAAGTTCAAAAAGCAATGCATTCCTATGGCAATTTTGTTCAAATTTCAATCGCAAATGGTTAAAAAGTAACAAATCCGATCGACTCCAAAAATACTTAGCACAGCTGTCATGGCCACTAGCTACGAAACGCTGTTTGAATGGAGTCTGTACGCCGAGCGGTTCGGGTTGTGTTAATTCCAGAAATTTGGCTAAACTGGATATCAAGTATATACAATATGGCCACAGGATGGGGCACCTGGCGTCACCCCTATTCCCGCAAACTGACCTGACACCCCCGCTACTGACCTCAATGAACCTTTTCACGCTGATCTCTGGTGCCCAGAACCAGAGATTCAGCGACTTCCTGGTTCTGCCGCCTGCATCTCCAGCGCTGCGTGTGCCTGTGAGGCAGAAAGCGCGCCTCCATTGATCTCAATGGAGGCACGCTCTCACTCTGAGCAATCCATCCAAATCTGGACGGATTGATCAGAGCGCAGGCACGGAGCGAGAGCGCGCCTCCATTGAGATCAATGGAGGTGCGCTCTTTACTCCGGAGGCAGGCGCAGTACTGGGGAGCAGGCTGCAGAACCCAGGAAGTCGAGAGCGCACCTCCATTGAGATCAATGGAGGAGCGCTCTCTACTCCGGAGGCAGGCGCAGTACTGAGGAGCAGGCTGCAGAACCCAGGAAGTCGAGAGCGCACCTCCATTGAGATCAATGGAGGCGCGCTCTCTACTCCGGAGGCAGGCGCAGCACTGGGGAGCAGGCTGCAGAACCCAGGAAGTCGCTGAATCTCCGGGTCTGGGCACCGGAGATCAGCGTGAAAAGGTTCATTGAGGTCAGTAGCGGAGGGGGGGGAGAGTGTAGGAGGTGTTAAAAAAAAAACTTGCAAAAACCCTTTAAGGCTACTGCCAGACTATTTGGATAAGAAACGACCTAAAAGACCTTGGAATTAAAGGCATGGAAACACAGCTTTATTGAAGGGATAGTAATGTTGAAAACGTAGTGAATCATGTTGGGGGGACCATTGAAAACAACGGTCGGCCACGGCAACGCTATGTTAAAAATGAGATCGTTGCACCCACAGAACAGTCATGGGACCCCGAATGCCACGGCGACGACATGAGAGATGGATGATCCGACGCGTAGTCCTGTAAAACAAAAGCCTGCCCTAACGCACCTGAAGCTAGGCACTGCGTTAAGTTAACTGGGATTTGCAGGGTGCTTTGAGCAAAGCTAGGGGTTCACTATCCCTGACCTCGCCATCGCTGAATGAGTCGTCCGAATCTGAATAATCCACGGGGCGGTAGCTGCGTTCATCAACTCTGTTCTCAGTAAAATTAACTGCCTGAGAATGGGATGGTATCATGCTGTTGCTGCACGCAAGCTGGGAAGCAAACACCATTGTGGTTGTCGCCAGCTGCATGGGGTTAACTGAAGCAAGGCCAGCCTGAGAGGGGTTAAGCGAGCTAGACTGAATGGCGAATGCTCCAGGAAAATTGATAAAGTCACTAGGTGGCAAGGCTGCTTGCATAAAGTTTTGAGCCACCACCTGACCTTATAAAAGGTTGCTAGGCAACTGGCTGTTACTGTACATGGGAGTCATGCTTGTGTTACTAACTGGGTCAGGAATGATGAAAATGAGTACAGTGCGCTCAAGGACTCCACCAACAATGCCCATGACAGGGGTAATGCACTAACTTCACTGGAGCCACCTCGCATAGGTGACCCCAATCAAGAATCGCTTTGAATAAAATATCCGTATCGTCCCTGTAAGTGCCTGTGAAAACCTTAAGCCCATGCCAGGAAATTCAGGTAAGCCGCCAATGATATACCTGGACTGTGGGATCCACATAGTACTACGCCCGACAGCTAATCGCCATTGGGCTCCGACACAGACGAAATTCACCTGCGCTTTTGCCTGCGAATAGTGGAGGTGAATACCGGTGTGACCGCGGGTCTCCTGACCTGAACTCTGCCACTCACCTGAGCTGCGGCCGCGGTCTCAGACTGACCGAGAGTCTCGTGACCTGAACTCTTTGCATCATGAGGGAATGCAAATTAGGTTAAAATGCAATAAACAGGATTATGATAACTGTAATATGTCTGCAGAACACCTGAATTGGCACAATACTGCTGGTTGGAAATGTACAAATGGTCCAAAAGTGTATTCTTCTCTGTAGTGGCTGCTGTAATTAGCTGTTTGTATCCTCTCGACTGCATGATTTCAAATATGGGCTTTTTTCTATCTGACAATAGATCCTCATTAAAATCACCACAAATAATTAGTGGACCATGTTCAATGACTTCTAACGAATTCAACAAGTTACAAAGTTGTGGTAAAAACAGATTAGTGCTGTAATCTGGAGGCCTGTAAATTACTGAAATTAATGCTTGAATTGGTGCCTCAACTTTCAAAACTAGGAACTCAAGGTCAGTCACGCCATGTATATACTGCATTGGACTTGCCTGTATGTCATGTTTCACATAGATGGCTACTCCACCACCATTCTTATTAGACAGATTAGAATGGGTAGAATATGAAACCTGCCTGTTGCGTTTATACAATTGATAGTTTTGTAATTGTAGATGGTTAGTGACATATTGACCTGAGAGAGATTCTTTGGGTCAGCACGACTATAGCGATAGAATGATTTTTACATCTCTTTATTCTGAGGGTTATAACATTTGCGTTTTTCTACTGACGAAGCTGTATGGTAGTTTGACGTTTTCAGAGATACCATTTTTTATTTACATTTGATCGCGTTTTATTCCACGTTTTGTTCGGCAGTATGATGGCAAACCAGGCAGTGTTCACTGAAGGGGTTAACTAGTTTGACAGTTTTATAGGTGTTATGATCTGCTACAAGTACTAAGGAAAGGAGGGAATTCTGTCCCTACAATAGGACTGAGCTGGATCCCTACGATGTAACGGGGAACCTGATCCTGCGACCAGACCCGCTAAAGTCCTCAGCTAGTCTGAACGAAGACCTATAGTTGCGAGGGAGGAATCCCTACAAGATCTAGGGACTGGGTGAAAAGGTGGACACCTCCTAACAGAAATTGTAGCAGGGAAAATAAAACAGAAAACAAATACTAAGAGATCCTAAGATCAAGCAAAACTGACAGAGTAAGGCATCTAAGCACCCGGCTAGCTTAAGAGTAGATAATACAATGAAGTCCAGCAAAGCCAGAAGGGCGGAGCCAGACTAAATAGGGAAAAAAGGTCATGTGACAGCAAACTGAAACAAAATCTGACAAGAGGGTTATAACAGTACCCTCCCTTCAAAGAGGATCCTCCGGATCCCCTATGACTTAGGCTTATCCGGAAATCTCTTGTGAAACGCTCTCACAAGTCTAGACGCAGAAACATCATCCGCCCTCACCCATGAGTTATCCTCGGGTCCATAACCCTTCCAAGTGACGAGGTACTGCAAACCCCCTCTATACCGTCTAGAATTTAGGATGCGGGAAATCTCATATTGCCCGTCCTCCTCCACCACCAGGGGAACAGTGGCCGAGACGTCTCCATCTGAGACCTCAGCTTTTTTCAAGAGAGAAACATGAAACACCGGATTAATCTTCCAGGAGGTAGGAAGCTCCAACTTAACAGCAGATTGGTTAATAACCTGAAGCACCTTAAAGGGCCCTACAAACTTGGGACCCAATTTCTTAGACGGAATCCTCAAGCGCAGATTCTTAGATGACAACCAAACCATGTCACCAATAGCAAACAAAACCTCTTGTCGTTTTCTATCAAAATACACTTTGGATCTTTTGTTAGCCTCCTGAAGATTACCACGCACATCAGTCCAAACTCTCTCCAAAACACCAGAAAAATTCTCCTCTTCAGGTACAGCCGATCCCAACTTGGAAAATGACCCAAATGACGGATGTCTCCCAGAACAACAAAAAAAAGGCGAACAACCAGCAGAAGCGGATGTATGGTTGTTAAGAGCAAACTCAGCAAGTGGCAGAAACTCAGACCACCCCTCTTGATTATCAGTCACAAAACAACGCAAAAACTGCTCAACATCCTGGTTTTTCCTTTCTGTCTGGCCATTAGACTCAGGATGATATCCGGATGAAAACGACAAATGAACTCCCAACCTGTCACAAAAGGCGCGCCAAAAATGAGCCACAAACTGAGGTCCCCTATCAGAAACAATGTCAGTAGGAACACCATGTAGTCTGACTATTTCCTTGACAAAGGCCTTAGCGAGAGTCTTAGCGCAGGGCAGTTTGATGAAAGGAACCAAGTGACACATCTTGCTAAAACGGTCCACGACCACCCAGATGACGGTGAAACCCTCAGAGGGGGGGAGGTCAGTAATAAAGTCCATAGCCAAATATGTCCAAGGTGCACTAGGAACCTCCAGAGGGCAAAGCAACCCCGCAGCAGGAGTATGAGAAGACTTAGATCTAGCACACAGTGCATTGACGTACCCACTTAATGACTTCCTTCTGCCATCCTGGCCACCAAAAACTGCGACCCACAAGTCTCTTGGTCTCAGAGATTCCAGGATGACCTGCCAAGCGAGAGTCATGACATTCAACAAACAAATCTCTCCTCAGGGTACCAGGCACAAACAACCTCCCATGAGGCGTGTTAGATGGGGCATTCTCCTGTGCTTTAAGAATCTCATCTTCCAACACGGAGTCCAAAACAGCAATAACAACCCCCTCTTGCAAGATGTTTTCCTCCTCCTCCTCAGTACCCACCATAGGAGAAAAGCTGCGAGACAAAGCATCAGCTTTAACATTTTTAGTACCTGGGATGTAAGTAACTGTAAAATTAAACCGTGAGAAAAACAGTGCCCACCTAGCCTGACGGGCATTCAAGCGTTTGGCAGCATCAAGGTAGATCAGATTTTTATGATCGGTGAAGACTTGAATGGGAAATTCCGCTCCCTCCAAAAAATGACGCCAGTGTTCAAATGCGAGTTTAATTGCCAACAATTCCCGATTACCGATATCATAATTTAGTTCAGACTCAGAAAATTTCTTTGAAAAAAAAGCACAGGGATGTACTCCATCCGTCTTTGCCTGAGACAACACTGCGCCGACCCCCACAGAAGAAGCATCAACCTCAACCAAAAATGGTTTAGTCACATCAGGCTGCGTAAGGATGGGAGCAGAGCTGAACCTCTCCTTTAGCAACACAAAAGCCTCACTGGCCTCAGTAGTCCACTGAACCGCATCAGCACCTTTCCTGGTGAGATCGGTCAGAGGTTTGGCAATCACAGAAAAATCTTTTATGAATTTTCTATAATAATTGGCGAACCCCAAAAACCTCTGTATTGATTTCACACCAATAGGTCTAGGCCAATCCTGCACAGATTGCACTTTCACCGGATCCATCTCAAAACCTTCACTGGAGACAATGTAGCCCAAAAAACTAAGTCTCTGTACAGCGAACTCACATTTTTCTAGTTTGGCAAAAAGTGAATTATCACTCAGTAACTGTAATACTTCACGCACACTCCTCCAATGAGACTCCAGATCGGTGAAATAAATCAAAATGTCATCCAAATACACAACCACACATCTGCCGATCAAAGGTCTAAGGATGTCATTAATAAGATTCTGAAAAAATGCCGGAGCACTGGAAAGTCCAAAAGGCATAACCAGATTCTCAAAATGACCCAGTGGAGTGTTAAACGCAGTCTTCCATTCATCCCCCTCCTTCATGCGCAACAACTTGTATGCCCCTCGAAGATCAATTTTAGAGAACCACTTGGCCCCCACTAACTGGTTAAACAAATCAGGAATCAATGGCAGTGGGTAAGGATTGCGTACAGTAATCTTATTAATCTCACGAAAATCTAGACAAGGCCGTAAACCGCCGTCCTTTTTTTTAACAAAAATTCAATTGCCGCTTTTGTGAAATCACAGAAGCCGACATGAAATGATACATTGTTTAGACACAGTTAACCATGTAATTTCCTGTATTTTGATATATGGTTTGAACTTACAATTACAGAAGTGTATGTGTGCAAAATTTCAGACATGTAGGGGTTAATTAAAGGTGTAAATTCGTTGAAAAAAAATGCGTGGGCTCCCACTGTATTTTCTCCACCAGACAAAGCAAGCGAGTGGGGGCAGATAATAATAGCCTAGGGAGGGTACATTTTTTTGTGCCCCCCCTGGCTACTAACATCTGCCCCCAGACACCCAGAAAGGGCAAATCTCTAATTAGATTTGCCCTTTCTGGCACTTTGCCCATCTATTCCCATTGCCCTGTAGCGGTGGCGAATGGGTTAATAAGGGGTTACAGCCACCTTGCAATTGAAAGGTGACTGTAAGCCAGGTTAATAATTGAAAGCTGTCAATTAGACAACTATCAATTATTAATCCTATTGAAGTAAGTAAAAAAACACACACACTTTAAGAATAAATAATTTTAATGAAATAAAAACACATTTTTTTGACCATCTTTTATTTTACTCTTAATCCGTGCGAAGGCCTTGATCTCCTAAAATAAATATAAAATAATAAAACAACATTATTCTTACCTATCTGGCGATCTGTCACGTCCCACGATGTAATCCTTCACAAAGGGTTAACTAGTAATCAGCTAAGCAGCGCATCTAATGCTGCGTGCTCAGCTGATAGCTCCTGAATGAATGAGCTTATCTCCTGCCGACAGGAGAGGATGTGATTAATGAATGAAGCTTAATTGATTGTCTCCCACTTTCACCTTAGGTCAGGTCACTGAAGTGAAAGTGGCAATAAATCAATTAAGCTCCATTCATTCATCTCTTCCTCTCCTTTCGCTGGGAGAGTAAAGGGTATGCCACACTGAACAATATCGCTAACGGGATCGCTAAAAAACGTCACTATTTAGCGATCCCGTTAGCGATGTTGTTCAGTGCGGCAGCTGCCAGCGACGAGCTTCCTGCTGTGATCTCGCTCGTCGCTGGAATCGTTCCGGACCCTATTTTCTCGTCGGCGCTCCCGCTGGGTAAGTATATATCGCTTGTGTGGCACCTTTTCTTAGCGATTTAGCGGTACTTTTGTACCGCTAAAGTCGTTAAGAAGATCGCTAACGGCGATAGCGTCGTTAACTATATCGCTAAATGTGGCCGCACTTAGCGATATAGAAACAATCCCGCTAGCGATCGCATTAGTATGCGTCGTTATCGTGATCGCTAGCGGGATTGTTTAGTGTGGCAGTACCTTAAGTTATTCATTCAGGAGGTTAGAACTCGGAGACAGCATTTAGCTCTCTGCGAGCTGTAACCTGTTAACCCTTTCTGATGGATTACACCGTGGGACCTGACTGTGCATCGGATTGGTAAGAATAATTTTGTTTTTTTATTTTATTTTAATTACAGGAAATGGTTTTAGCAGGAAAATAAAATATGGTCAAAAACTGTGTTTTTATTTCATTAAACTTCTTTTTTATTAAACTGTGTGTGTTTGATTTTTCTTTCATACAATAGGATTAATAATTGATAGTTGTCTAATTGACAGCTCTCAATTATTAACCTGGCTTACAGTCACCTTTCAATTGCAAGGTGGCTGTAACCCCTTATTAACCCATTCGCCACCGCTACAGGGCAATGGGAATAGACGGGCAAAGTGCCAGAAAGGGCAAATCTAATTAGAGATTTGCCCTTTCTGGGGTGTCTGGGGGCAGATGTTAGTAGCCAGGGGGGCACAAAAAAAATGTACCCTCCCTAGGCTATTATTATCTGCCCCCACTCGCTTGCTTTGTCTGTCTGGTGGAGAAAATACAGCGGGAGCCCACGCATTTTTTTTCAACGAATTTACACCTTTAATTAACCCCTACATGTCTGAAATTTTGCACACATACACTTCTGTAATTGTAAGTTCAAACCATATATCAAAATACAGGAAATGACATGGTTAACTGTGTCTAAACAATGTATCATTTCATGTCGGCTTCTGTGATTTCACAAAAGCTGGCAATTGAATTAGCGGCTTTTACAGTATGTAGAAGTCTAGAAACTATAAATATATATATATATACATGTCATAATGACATGTATATATATATATATACTAGCTGTAGTACCCGGCTTCGCCCGGGTTAATTAATAACTGCTGTTAGCTGTAACAAAATAGACTATGTTAACAAAAATTTATTCTGCACATAAAAATCACACACCAAAACGTGCGGGGGTTAAAATTTCCATTCAACACATAGCCTATGATGCTCCTGGGGTTGAGATGTGCGGGCATGCAAAATTTCATGCCCGTAAGTACAACGGTGCAGATTCCTATCCCGGGCCAAAATTATTTGCCGATTTGGAATGCGCGGGGTTAAAATTTCGACTCAAAACCTAGCCTATGATGCTCCCGGGGTCGAGACGTGCGGGTGTGCAAAATTTCATGCCCGTAAATGCAGATTTCTATGCCGGACATACACACAAGCATTCAGCTTTCTCCCCATTATGTAGATAGGGCCAAAATTGTTTGGCGATTTGGAACGTGCGGGGGTTTAAAATTTCCATTCAACACATAGCCTATGATGCTCCTGGGGTTGAGATGTGCGGGCATGCAAAATTTCATGCCCGTAAGTACAACGGTGCAGATTCCTATCCCGGGCCAAAATTATTTGCCGATTTGGAATCGCGGGGTTAAAATTTCGACTCAAAACCTAGCCTATGACGCTCCCGGGGTCGAGACGTGCCGGTGTGCAAAATTTCATGCCCGTAAATGCAGATTCCTATGCCGGACATACACACAAGCATTCAGCTTTCTCCCCATTATGTAGATAGGGCCAAAATTGTTTGGCGATTTGGAACGCGCGGGGTTAAAATTTCTATTCAAAACATAGCCTAGGACGCTTTCGGGGTCGAGACGTGCGGGCGTGCAAAATTTCATGCCCGTAAGTGCGACGGTGCGGATTCCAATCCCGGACAAACATACCCACATACATACACACATACATACATTCAGCTTTATATATTAGATGTGTTCTATGTGTATATATCTATTCTTTCTTTTGTGATTTAAATACTATTCTTTTGGATCCATTATATGTCAGTTTTGCAAGCCTGCGAGAAATTCTCGCAAGTCGGATGAAAATCGGATGTTACAAGGTACACACACATGCGACTAAATCGCATCTTTGAAGGAAAATCGGATGCCAGGTGGATGTGTGATGTTTTTATTTTGTTCCGATAATCGACCGACTAAAACGGTCCGATTTTTTGCAGTTGTGTCTGACCCCGGCCTTAATGTCGTTGAGGCATTGGTGGGTCCTCGAAGTTGGTAAAAGAAGGAGGATTGGGGACTCGTTAGATACGTGGATCCCCTTCATTTGGATGTTGAGGTGGTGGCGGTCTGGTGAGTTTTGGGGGTGATACCCGGCGATGGAACGCCGGGGTCACAGTAACCGGACATTTGGGTGATACCCGGCGATGGAACATCGGATTCACAGTAACTTGATGGGTGATACCCGGCGATGGAACGTCGGATTCACAGTAACTTGATGGGTGATACCCGGCGATGGAACGTCGGGTTCACAGCTGTATTAGATTGGGCGATTCCCGGCGATGGAACGCTGGGATTGCATGGGGGCTAGAAGGCCACCCCTTACCCCGGTTCATGGTGCTCCTGAGTCGGAGATAACCGCGGCTAGGAGTAAGACTGGGTGGGTAAAGGGGGCAAGGCCCAGTAAAAAGACCACCAGACCTTCTATAACTTCGAGGACCTCACCAAGTGCTTGGTTAACAATCAATTTAAATAAATAGGCTGCTGTGGCCGTTTTTACCCAAAATATGGTTGTCGCGTGTTTTTTGCTAATGGGGGTTAAGGGGAAACGGGAGGGGAGGGAAAGGGGGGGTAAGTTGGTCATAAGGAATCGGCCTATCCAGTGTCAAGCCTTTCCACTTCGTTCTTATCTTGCAGCATTTTAGCTGTGATTTTACGGCCATCTCTGGTCACAGGTTTTCCTTTCCGCAGCTGAATGGACATACTGGAAGTTGCTAAATGCATTTCAGTGACAAACTGTGCAAAAAAAATATAATTTGAGTCCATAGCAAAACGATTGTCGACAGAAAGGAGGCGTGCATTGAAGTATCTGCTTGGAGTTAAATTCCTGATTCTATTCATTTCATCTAAAGTGTTAATACCAGTAGGGAACTGAACTGGAAAAGACATAGCCTCTAGTTTTGGTACACTAAAAAAGCCCACTGGTTTGTTTCCTTCTGATAGTGCAACACAAAAGATCCCCTCACCAACTGTTGTAAGCTCTTGTGCAATATCAGATGGCTGTAAACAAGTATCAAAGTAGCAAGCGCCATACTGTTCATTAGCCTCCTGTTCAGAAGCATGCGAGTCCTCATGAGCGTTTTCTTTAGAGGGGTCTTGAAGTAGGTTATTGGGTAAGCTGTCATTCTCTAAGGAACAGTCTGCTGCATTATTTACTTTAATGCCATCCCATTTGTTTGTTTCCATTAAATCAATTGCCTGTTGTATATCATCGCTAATATCAGATATGTTATTTATCATATCATGTTCATTTGTAAAGTCATTAAATATCTGATCAAACTGAGAGGCATCATGTATGATAGATATGTTTTTATATTCAGAATGGACTTATTTTAGTTTTGACAGTGCAGTTAGTATTTTGCACATATTTATTGTTTGGAATTGGTAATGTCCTTTATAATTCATTCTTCTTTTTAGTTTTACTTTCAACAACTGAGATTGACTAATGGCCTAGGTAAAGAATTAACTGTTGTCTCCACCTCTGATGGAACACACACAACAGACCCATGTATTGCTCTCTGCTGTCCTTTAGGGAGAGTGATTATTTTTGCAAACGGTATATATAGTGCTATCATGTGTCTTTCAAGTATGTTTAGATCAGCAAGTTCGGATGGAATTGGAGCCAGTTCTAACTTATTGAATACAGTAATCAAAGGAATGTTTCCTGTCATAAGGTTTTCGTGGCAGCTATGGCAAATCCACTCTGTCATCCTTTCAGGAACTGCACATAGTTCTACAAGTTCACAGTCATCACTACAAACATGAACATATTTCCCTGTAAGACAATTCGATACCATGGCTAGGATCTTTTTATAACGATCACGTTTGCACACTTTCACCTGATTAGGGCTCGGTGACAGCTTGTGCAGATGTGAGTTGGTCCACTCTGTATTTCCATCTGAAATGAATCAATAGCTTGTTGCATGATAGCACTAACTGTGTCACCTGAATTTGATATAACTGCTTTGAATGGTTGTCGAATTGGATGAAGTTTACACTGCTTATATTTATGTGGAAAGCACAACACATTTTATGAAATATTCTAAAATAACTATCATTTTTATACTTTTCTACAAAACTTTTTATCTTATTCTGTTTGTATTGAAGTGCAGATGCATAACGGGATTGCATGTAGGCTTTGCATTTTGATTGAAATTCCAGGTTATTGGCATAACGTTGCTTCATGTATGTTATCTTTTGTAATCTGTAGTCTGCAGAACAGGCATAACGTAAGTGCCCGTATGATTTTTTTCTCAGTCTGTACTGTGCATCACAGGCATAACGCAAGTTTCTGTATGATTTTTTTCTCAATCTGTAATGTGCATCACAGGAATAACGTAAGTTCCCATATGTTTTTTTTCTCAATCTGTACTGTTCATCACAGGAATAACGTTCTGCATTATATGATTTTTTCTTACTCTTCTGTTGAGAAGTTAAATACTTTTCTCGTTGGTACTTTAACTTGTTTGCCTTATTTGTTTCATAATATATGTGCTTTTTCAATTTGGTAGCCTCTTTATGTGACATTTGTTTTTGTTCTTTTGTCAATACTATTCTGCGTCTTCTATTTTTGTTACGCTTTAGAATGGTTGAAATGTTTGAATCTGAAGTACTACTTTCAATGACTGGCATGTTCTTTTCAGTCACAGTAGACTGTATATCAGAGGAACACATTGGCTGCTGACTGTCTGTTATGTTGTCTTCACTCACAGCACACTGTACATTAGAATAACTGTTTTGGTGCTGACTGACTGTTGTACACATGACCAAAACTGGCATAAGCTCATACATACTCTCATCAGGTGTTTTCAGTAATTCATGACATAAAAGCAATCTTTGAATCATATCATTGAGATGTTCAAAAGTCACCATCACAGCAGTACCTAAGCTATTTCCTGAGAACAATCCTTCAGGAGACCTACAGTGTGAATCAAAGAAGCCAAAACGCCCTGAACTGTTGCAGAACACAGCAATAGTCAGAGGACTTATTGTGAGTAATGCATATTGTATACCTGAAGACAGACACTGCAGTCTTTCAGAAAGTTTCAAGAAGTCTGGTGCACCATCAGGTCCACTTTTTCTTAAATATCCATGCAGTGAGGGAAGTTTAATAACACTGTATGTATTCATATTGTATGCAACAGTGTCTGGAAGCTCATCAAAAGCTAAATAGTCATTTACAAACTTGCCCTCAGTAATCAGCTTTTGCTTTACGCTTGTATACAACAAGTCACCCACTTTCAAAATGTAATCAAGGTTGTTACTTGTAAACTGTGAGCGTTCATGTAGTGCAATGAGAAATGTGAGTGCATTGCAAGTACACTGTTTGTTTCTAGAAAACTCAGTATATCTGTCATCAGCCTGACTATGAGACGCTTGTACAGAAGTAATGCTGGTGACATGTTCTGTCTGCAATGTAGCAGCACCATCCATATTTTCTGCCTGTTTCTTCTCTACTGCGCTATGATCAAATACCGGCTGACCCGTCTTTTCACAAGCAGCAGAATTTATCCTTTGCAAGCGTATTTTTTGAGCTTCAGATCTTTTTCCTTTACGTGGCATTCTGTAAACAATGATAACACATCTCTTTAGAAAAGTCTATTCATAAACAGCAGTATAAACAAAATCCTGTCAAGTAACAGACTTAGGGCCATGCAAAACTACGTTTTTGTGGCCATTTGCGCTCGCCACTCAAATGACCGCCAAAACGGACCTAAAAGCAGCCGCTTCGCCTCCATTGATTGTCAATGGAGGCGGCCGTCAGCTAGCATGCGCGGGTTTTCACTTTCCGGCTGCTTACCGCAGCTTCCGGGTTGCGGCCGCTCGCTGGCCACCGGAAAGACTTGGGAGTCCTATGGGGACTCCCACCTCAACACCGAGCGCAAATTGTGGCCGTTTTGCACACACGTCTTTGCGGCCGTTTTAGCGGCTGCGCAAAACGGCCACAAAAACGTAGTGTGGCATCGCTCTAAGGGCTCATACACCCAACGTGTTTTAAATCCGTTTTGATGTTCAATTTTTGGAACAAAACACAGTTTAAAAACATTTGGTTTTATATTGTATTGTATTGTGTTTTATTATTGTATTGCCAAAAATCAAGCACATGTGAATGAATCCTAACTCACTGGATTACAGAGAGGCTACCAGTTAGCAGACACAAATACACTACCTCAAATTCATGAGGTAAAATTTATTATGACAAAGGCCACATTCACACAGGCATGATTTTCATGCATTTTTGCAGAATTCTACATCAGTTTTTTAAAACAAAACCAGGACTTGATGCAGAAAATGGAAGAGGTGCAAATGTCTTCATTGTGCTCACCCTCTGTAGATTCCACTCCTGGTTTTGTTTTAAAAAACGAATGTAGAATTATGCAAAAATGCACAAAAATCAAGCACGTGTGAATGTGGCCTAACTCACTGATTACAGAGAGGGTACCAGGTAGCTGACAAAAATAATAAAATGCCACATACTGTAATCTAAATAATGAGGTAAAATGTGTCACAACTAATATACAGATTATCATTTTTCTAACCTGTATAATATGCTGAATGAAAACACGCTGAAGAGTTCCCTCACACAGTGTGTGGTAAAGTATAAGTAGAAATCCCAGCAAAGTGGTCAGAGCTCTGTCTCTGGGCTTTGTGAGGAGATTTTCACCTGACAAAATGTCTGTACATCGGCCTGGCCAATGAGAATGCACCAAGGTTGACCAATGAGAATGCACCAAGGTTGGCCAATGAGAATGCACCAAGGTTGACCAATGAGAATGCACCAAGGTTGACCAATGGGAATGCACCAAGGTAGAAATACCCTACCACATAGTCCAACATTGTGTGGCCCCTACATGTTTGGGGGCCAGCATTGCGGGGCCCTACATATTTGGGGGCCAATATTGCGGGGCCCCTACACAAATGGTGGCCAACATTGCGAGACCCATACATGTTTAGGGGGCCATTATTGCGGGGCCCCTACACATTGGGGGGCCAACATTGTGGGGCCCTAGAACTTTGGGGGCTAACATTGCGGGGCCCGTACATGTTTGGGGGCCAGCATTGCGGGGCCCCGTGACGTTTGGGGGCCAACATTGCGGGACCCGTGACGTTTGGGGGCCAACATTGCGCGGCCGTGACGTTTGGGGGCCAATATTGCGGGGCCCCGTGAGGTTTGGGGGCCAACATTGCGGGGCCCCGTTATGTTTGGGGGCCAACATTGTAGGGCCCCGTGATGTTTGGGGGCCAACATTGCGGGACCCCGTGACGTTTGGGGGCCAACATTGCGGAGCCCCATGACGTTTGGGGGCCAACATTGCGGGGCCCTGTAACATTTAGGGGCCAACATTGCGGTGCCCGTGATGTTTGGGGGCCAACATTGCAGGGCCCCGTGACGTTTGGGGGCCAACATTGCGGAGCCCCATGATGTTTGGGGGCCAACATTGTGGGGCCCCATTATGTTTGGGGGCCAACATTGCGGGGCCCTGTGACGTTTGGGGGCCAACATTGCGGGGCCCTGTGACGTTTTGGGGCCAACATTTCGGGGCCCTGTAACGTTTAGGGGCCAACATTGTGGGGCCTTGTTATGTTTGGGGGCCAACATTGCGGGGCCCCGTTATGTTTGGGGGCCAACATTGCGGGGCCCCGTGACGTTTTGGGGCCAACATTGCGGGGCCCTGGGACATTCTGGAGAAGAAATATTTGACTGTCAGTTCAGTGAGGCAACAACATTAGAACCTGGGAGCTTCCATTGGTCAGTAGTTGTCATGTGACCTTGTGTATCCCAGTTAGGCCGTGAATGAAGTACCTACAAGATTCTATTGGCCAATAAGGTCATGTGATGATGCTAGATTTGCATACATGGCAGCCTCCGCAATAATCTATGGCTATTTAAATTCCTATGGGAGTTTGTGTTTCCAGTTCAGGTCATTAAAATTCATGGCTGTGCCACCTACTACCCGGGGTCACTATAGTTCATGGGTTGTCACCTAGCAACCGGGTTATTTATAGCTGGTGTGGTAGTTGGTCCTTACAAACGCCTCACAGCTATATTATTGATTTATATGGGAGCCCATTGATTACAATGGGGCCATTAATTCCTATGGCAATTTATTTTTACGCCATTTTTTTACGCACGTTTTGTGGTGGCAAAATTTTTTTTCTACAAAAATGTCCTCAGGGGGTTAACAGTCGGAGGAAAAATATCATTTTTCGATTTTAAAAAATTCCAAGCCCGAGACGTACATTTAAGTTCAAAATCAATGCATTCCAATGGGAAGATTTTTTTTTTTCAAACGTAAAGGGTTAAAAAGCAAAAAATCCGATCGACTCCAAAAATACTTAGCACACCTGTCACGGCAGCTAGCTTCAAAACCTTGTTTGAACGGAGTCTGTACACCGAGCGGTTCGGGCTGTATTAATTGCGCAAATCTGGAGAAGAAGAAGAACACGGAAAAAGAATAATGTGAATAACAATATAGTGCTTTTTCCAAAGCACAATAATAAACTAGATGTGTATTTCCTGAAGGAACTACAGATTGTGCTTTGAATTGGTGCCCGGTAGTGTTGAGCGAACATGCTCGGACATGCTCCGTTAACCTTGAGCATCGGGGTGCTCGGACATGCTCGGAACTCTGCAGAACACCTCATGTATTCGGGCAGGAAGCTCGGATGCCTGCCCAGCAAGTTTGGCGCCTGTTTTACAGCCAATAAACTTGCTGGAATGGCATAGCATCATAGTAATGCTGTAGCCATCTTTGTTACTGGCATTACTATGATTGGCCAAGAGGTCCTGGTGGGGGGTGCCTGTTTAGGGGAGTGGCTCCGCCCATCTCAGGGAAAGCATAGAGACGGCTCTATAGGGCTGTCTAGGGACTCCCTTTCCCCATCTAGGATTTTCCTGATTGACTTCTGAACCACGCCAGAAAACCAGGAAAGTGTGATCATCATCCACACTGCAGAGCTGAGCGGTGTATTGACAATGACACAGTGATACATGGAATATTAGGTGCAGTACTGACTGTGTATAAGATATAGCAGAGCTGAGCAGTGTAGTGAAGATGACATAGTGATACATGGAGTATTGTGTACAGTACTGACTTACTGTATAAGACATAGCAGAGCTGTACAGAATAGTGGAGACGACAGTGATAGCTCGAGTATTATCTACAGTACTGACTGTATAAGACAGCAGAGCTGAACGGTGCAGCGGAGATGACACAGTGATACATGGAGTATTGTGTACAGTGCTAACTGTATAAGACATAGCAGAGCTGAAGAAAGTAGTGAAGATGACACAGTAATACAAGGAGTATTGCGTACTGTGTATAAGACATAGCAGGGCTGAGCTGTGTAGTGGAGACGACAGTGATACAAGGAGTATTGTGTACTGTGTATAAGATATAGCTGAGTGGTGTAGTGGAGATGACACATGGAGTATTGTGTACAGTACGGACTGCCTGTATAAGATATAGCTGAGCAGTTTAGTGAAGGCGACACAGTGATATATGGAGTATTATGCACAGTACTGACTGACTGTGTATAAGACATAGCAGAGCTGAACAGAGTAGTGGGGTCGACACAGTGATACCTGGAGTATTATCTACAGTTCTGAACCACGACAGAAAACTAAGAAAGTGTGAACATCATCCACACCATCCGCAAAAAATACGGTACCCGGACAGTCTGTATATAGGATATACCAACAATGGTAGGACGCTGGTTTATCTTGTTTTTCTATTGGCATCAGGTTCTTTTGGTTTATAGATGAAACCTATAGATGTCTTGTGTTTTTTAAACACGTACTAGATTTTCTATCCTCAAATGTGAGGTATATCACTGTACATATGTATATAGCCAACCTGCTAATCTTTCTGGGATGCTATATTTTATTAGAAAAACGAATAAGGCCAGATTCACACGTCAGGATTTTAAAACGTTTTCCGTAGTTGTTTTTAGCCGTGGAATACGCAATTGAATTGGTCCCATTGTTTTCAATGGGCCAATTCACACTTGTGGGGACAGCTGCGATTTTGTTACACGCGAGGAAAAAAAATAAATAAAAAAAATAAAATATCGCGCAGCATGTCCATTCTTTTGTGTTTTCGTTTTTTTACCCGCACCCGCAGGCTCCCATAGGAGTCAATGGGTGCGGGTAAAAAACGTTGTCCAATTGCGGTACATACGCAATACATTGCGGATGTACCGCAATTATTTGTCACCGGCTGCCACTGCGCATGTCCGCGCTAGCAGCTGCGATCCCATACGCAATGTATTGCGTATGGAATCGCAATCCTCCGCAGTCAAAACCGGTGGGAAAAATGCTGGTTTTGAATGGGATACGCAGCGGGAGTCCCACCGTGGATCCATCACGCCAGTGTGAATCGGGTCTCAGCCTTGCTATGCAATTCATTGTATGGTAAATAATGTTTCTGAACACATATTCCATTACACGCATAAAAAAAAACCTTTTAAAAAATGTTTTTTTCTTCGTGCTGAAAAAAATGGCGCAATGCTCTGACAACACTGATCCCAGTAGAAAACTTTCAGTCACAGATGCATCCAGAGGCATTTCCCATATTATTGCCATACATTCCAATGCTTGTTACAATGTTTTCAGAGATTTATGGGTGTACCAGACACCCTCCCCTATGCTTCCTGAAAAATGTTCGGGTCTCCTATTAACTACAGTTGTGCTCGTTACTCAAACCGAGCATTTCTGAGCATCTGACCTGCTCGGTACGAGTATCGAGCATTCGAGCACTGTGGTGCTCGCTCAACACTAGTGCCCGGCCCTTTAAGAGCGACTTTGCATGCGGGCCTCGTGTGTTAATTAGTCTTTCAATACACTTGGGAGCATAAATTTGAATTTTTTGAACACTGTCCTATTGATTTCTATGAAGTCCCATTGATTTCTATGGGGATTTCTTACTTTTACGTAATTTTTTTCACGCACTTAGCGGGGTGGCAAAAAAGTAATTTTTTGGAATTGTTTTGCCACAAAGCATCTCAGGGGCATGAAGGCCTTCCGCACAATCAGCCATTTTGACGTGGAATGCTTCTATACCCCAAATTACACACAGCGAAATCCAAAATCGTGTTTTTAAAGAAAAACATATTTCAGGTTTTGGAGACAAATATGGCCTCAGGAGATCAGAAGCCAGAGAGGTAATTTGATTTTTAAAAATCCGACAGTCTCGAGCCTAACATTGATATTCAAGTTCAAAAAGCAATGCATTCCTATGGCAATTTTGTTCAAATTTCAATCGCAAATGGTTAAAAAGTAACAAATCCGATCGACTCCAAAAATACTTAGCACAGCTGTCATGGCCACTAGCTACGAAACGCTGTTTGAATGGAGTCTGTACGCCGAGCGGTTCGGGCTGTGTTAATTCCAGAAATTTGGCTAAACTGGATATCAAGTATATACAATATGGCCACAGGATGGGGCACCTGGCGTCACCCCTATTCCCGCAAACTGGCCTGACACCCCCGCTACTGACCTCAATGAACCTTTTCACGCTGATCTCCGGTGCCCAGAACCAGAGATTCAGCGACTTCCTGGTTCTGCCGCCTGCATCTCCAGCGCTGCGTGTGCCTGTGAGGCAGAAAGCGCGCCTCTATTGATCTCAATGGAGGCACGCTCTCACTCTGAGCAATCCATCCAAATCTGGACGGATTGATCAGAGCGCAGGCACGGAGCGAGAGCGCGCCTCCATTGAGATCAATGGAGGCGCGTTCTTTACTCCGGAGGCAGGCGCAGTACTGGGGAGCAGGCTACAGAACCCAGGATGTCGAGAGCGCACCTCCATTGAGATCAATGGAGGCGCGCTCTCTACTCCGGAGGCAGGCGCAGCACTGGGGAGCAGGCTGCAGAACCCAGGAAGTCGCTGAATCTCCGGGTCTGGGCACCGGAGATCAGCGTGAAAAGGTTCATTGAGGTCAGTAGCGGGGGGGGGGGGGGAGAGTGTAGGAGGTGTTAAAAAAAAACTTGCAAAAACCCTTTAAGGCTACTGCCAGACTATTTGGATAAGAAACGACCTAAAAGACCTTGGAATTAAAGGCATGGGCAATAAGACTCAGACAACCGACTGTAATTTTAAAACACAGCTTTATTGAAGGGATAGTAATGTTGAAAATGTAGTGAATCATGTTGGGGGACCATTGAAAACAACGGTCGGCCACGGCAACGCTATGTTAAAAATGAGATCGTTGCACCCACAGAACAGTCATGGGACCCGAATGCCACGGCGACGACATGAGAGGGCTATGCCTGTCCCGGGGGTACGACAAACCAACCGGCCGTGACATGGAACTTATAGGAGATAAAGTGATAAATCCCACAGCTGTTCTTTGATCATTTTTAGTTAGAATAATTGTGGTAATTTGTAATTCGTATAAATGCTCTTTTGTCTCTTTTTCCTTTTTTTTTTTTTTTTTAAACGAATAAAATCAAAACATCAGGTATAGTGTACAGAAGGCCAAACTAGCCAATAAGGAAACAAAATCACCTTAAGGGAGGGCGGGTGGGAAAAGCTGCTGCTACTGTTGGAACTGCTCGCGATGTGATTGGCGGGTCCATTGAAAACAATGGTCGGCCACGGCAATGCTATGTTAAAAACGAGATCGTCGCACCCCCAGAACAGTCATGGGACCCCGAAAGCCACGGTGACGACATGAGAGGGCCATGCCTGTCCCGGGGGTACGACAAACCCGCCAGTCGTGACACGGAACTTATAGGAGATAAAGTGATAAATCCCACAGCAAATTGCGTCTGGAGGTGTGCTTGATCTTGTTAGCTGCCCGGTGGCCCAAAGAAGAGCGCGGCCGGGGTCTTTTCCCTTTCCCAGAAGATGGATGATCCGACGCGTAGTCCTGTAAAACAAAAGCCTGCCCTAACGCACCTGAAGCTAGGCACTGCGTTAAGTTAACTGGGATTTGCAGGGGTGCTTTGAGCAAAGCTAGGGGTTCACTATCCCTGACCTCGCCATCGCTGAATGAGTCGTCCGAATCTGAATAATCCATGGGGCGGTAGCTGCGTTCATCAACTCTGTTCTCAGTAAAATTAACTGCCTGAGAATGGGATGGTATCATGCTGTTGCTGCACGCAAGCTGGGAAGCAAACACCATTGTGGTTGTCGCCAGCTGCATGGGGTTAACTGAAGCAAGGCCAGCCTGAGAGGGGTTAAGCGAGCTAGACTGAATGGCGAATGCTCCAGGAAAATTGATAAAGTCACTAGGTGGCAAGGCTGCTTGCATAAAGTTTTGAGCCACCACCTGACCTTATAAAAGGTTGCTAGGCAACTGGCTGTTACTGTACATGGG
>JARQOD010006763.1:0-41548 GCA_033576555.1 Oophaga sylvatica | reverse complement strand
AAATCAATGCTTTATCATCATACCGCCGAACAAAATAACACGCGATCAAAAAGACTTATATAAATAAGCATGGTACCACTGAAAACGTCATCTTGTCCCGCAAAAAACGAGCCATCACACAGCATCATGAGCGAAAAAATAAAAAGTTATAGCTCGCAGAATAAAGCGATGCAAAAATAATGATTTTTTATATAAAATTGTTTTCATTCTATAAAAGCGCCAAAACCTAAAAAAATGATATAAATGAGGTATCGCCATAATCGTACTGACCCGAAGAATAAAACTGCTTTATCAATTTTACCACACGCGGAACGGTATAAACGCCTCCCCCAAAAGAAATTCATGAATTGCTGATTTTTGTTCATTCTAACCACCCAAAAATCGAAATAAAAAGCGATCAAAAAATGTCACGTGCTCAAAAATGGTACAAATAAAAACGTCAACTCGTCCCGCAAAAAATAAGACCTCACATGACTCTGTGGGCCAAAATATGCAAAAATTATAGCTCTCAAAATGTGGTGATGCAAAAAACTATTTTTTGCAATAAAAAGCGTCTTTTAGCGTGACAGCTGCCAATCACAAAAACCCGCTATAAATAGTAAATCAAACCCCCTTTATCACCCCCTTAGTTAGGGAAAAATAATAAAATTAAAAAAATGTATTTATTTCCATTTTCCCGTTAGGCTTAGGGTTGCGGCTAAAGTTAGGGTTAGGGTTTGCACTAACGTTAGTATTAGGGTTAGGGTTGGCGCTAACGTTAGGATTAGGGTTGGGATTAGGGTTATGGGTGTGTTAGGGTTAGGTTTGTGGTTAGGGTTGGGACTAGGGTTATTGGTGTTTGGGGTTAGGGTTGGAGTTAGAATTGGGGGGTTTCTGCTGTTTAGGCACATCAGGGGCTCTCGAAATGTGACATGGCGTCTGATCTCAATTCCAGCCAATTCTGCGTTGAAAAAGTCAAATGGTGCTCCTTCACTTCTGAGCTCTGCCATGCGCCCAAACAGTAGTTTACCCCACATATGGGGTATCAGCATACTCTGGACCCCAAGAGTTATTGTGCAATTTGGCCTATTTCTCCTGTTACCCTTGGGAAAATAAAAAACTAGGGGCGACAAAATCATTTTTGAAAAAAAAAAAATGATTTTTTTTGTTTTTACGGCTGTATGTTATAAAACTTCTGTGAAGTACTTGGGGCTTCATAGCGCTCACCACACTTCTAGATAAGTTCCTTGTGGGGTCTATTTTCCAAAATGGGGTCACTTGTGGGGGGTTTCCACTGTTTAGGCGCATCAGGGTTCTCCAAATGCGACATGACGCCCCCAGACCATTCCATCAAAGTCTGCAATCCAAAACGTCACTACTTCCCTTCCGAGCCCCGACGTGTGCCCATACAGTAGTTTTCTCCCACATATTGGGTATCAGCGTACTCAGGACAATTTGGACAACAACTTTTGGGGTCCAATTTCTCCTGTTACCCTTGTGAAAATAAAATATTGGGGGCGAAAAATCATTTTTGTAAAAAAAAAAAAGAATTTTTTTATTTTACGGCTGTACGCTATAAACTTCTGTGAAGCACTTTGGGGTTCAAAGTGCTCACCACACATCTAGATAAGTTCCTTGAGGGGTCTAGTTTCCAAAATGGGGTCACTTGTGGGGGGTTTCCACTGTTTAGGCGCATCAGGGGCTCTCCAAATGTGACATTACTCCCCCAGACCATTCCATCAAAGTCTGCAATCCAAAACGTCACTACTTCCCTTCCGAGCCCCGACGTGCGCCCATACAGTAGTTTACTCCCACATATTGGGTATCAGCGTACTCAAGACAAATTGGACAACAACTTTTGGGGTCCAATTTCTCCTGTTACCCTTGTGAAAATAAAATATTGGGGGCGAAAAAATCATTTTTGTAAAAAAAAAAAAGAATTTTTTTATTTTACGGCTGTACGTTATAAACTTCTGTGAAGCACTTTGGGGTTCAAAGTGCTCACCACACATCTAGATAAGTTCCTTGAGGGGTCTAGTTTCCAAATTGGTGTCATTTGTGGGGGGTTTCCACTGCTTAGGCAGATCAGGAGCTCTCCAAACACGACATGGCATCCAGCCAATTCTGCGTTGAAAAAGTCAAACGGCGCTCCTTCCCTTCCAAACTCTGCCATGCACCCAAACAGTGGTTTACCCCCACATATGGGGTATCAGCGCACTCAGGACAAATTGCACAATAACTTTTGGAGTCTTGTTTCCCTTGGGAAAATAAAAATTGGGGTGAAAAGATCAATTTTGTGAAAAAAATATAATTTTTTAATTTTACGGCTCTACGTTATAAACTTGTGTGAAGCACTTGGGGGTTCAAATTCCTCACCAAAGATCTAGATAAGTTCCTTAGGGGTCTAGTTTCCCAAATGGGGTCACTTGTGGGGGGTTTCCACTGTTTAGGCACATCAGGGGCTCTCCAAATGCAACATGGCGTCCAATCTCAATTCCAGCCAATTTTGGTTGGAAAAAGTCAAATAGTGCTCCTTCCATTCCGAGCTCTGCCATGCGCCCAAACAGTGGTTCCCCCCCACACATGGGGTATCAGCGTACTCAGGACAAATTGGACAACAAATTTTGTGGTCCAATTTCTCCTGTTACCTATGGGAAAATAAAAAATTAGTGACTAAGAGATAATTTTTGTGGGAAAAAAATAGGATTTTTTATTTTCATGCCCGGGCATTATAAACTTGTGTGAAGCACTTGGGGGTTCAAAGTGCTCACCAAAGATCTAGATAGTTCCTTAGGGGGTCTAGCTTCCAAAATGGGGTCACTTGTGGGGGGTTTCCACTGTTTAGGCTCATCTGGGGCACTACAAACGGAACATGACCCCCATCAATGTTTGCATTCCAAAACGTTACTGCTTCTTTTCCAAGCCCTGCCGTGCGCCCAAACAGTTTCCCCCCCCCCACATATGGGGTATCAGCGTACTCAGGACAAATTGGACAACAAGTTTTGGGGTCCAATTTCCTTGGGAAAAATCAAAAATTTGGGACTAAAAAATCATTTTTGTGGAAAATTGTTTTTTTTTTTTTTCACACCCAGGCATTATAAACTTTTGTGAAACACTTTGGGGTTCAAAGTGCTCACAACAGATCTAGATAAGTTCCTTAGGGGGTCTAGTTTCCAAAATGGTGTCACTTGTGGGGGTTTCCACTGTTTAGGCGTATCAGGGGCTCTCCAAACACGACATGGCGTCCAATCTCAATTCCAGCCAATTTTAGTTTGAAAAAGTCAAACGGCGCTCCTTCCCTTACGAGCTCTGCCGTGTGCCCAAACAGTGGTTTTCCCCCACATATGGGGTATTGGCGTACTCAGGAGAAATTGCACAACAACTTTATCTGTCCATTTTCTCCTTTTACCCTTGTGAAAATAAAAAAAAGTTTGTAAAAGATCATTTTTGTGGCTAAAAAGTTAAATATTAATTTTTTCCATCCACGTTGCTTCAGCTCCTGTGAAGCACCTGAAGGGTTAATAACTTCTTGAATGTAGTTTTGAGTACCTTGAGGGTGCAGTTTTTATAATGGTGTCACTTTTGGGTATTTTCTGCCATATAGACCCGTCAAAGTGACTTCAAATGTGAGGTGGTCCCTAAAAAAATGGCTTTGTAAATTTTGTTGTAAAAATGAGAAATCACTGGTCAACTTTTAACCCTTCTAATTTCCTAACAAAGAAAAATTTTGGTTCCAAAATTGTGCTGATGTAAAGTAGACATGTGGGAAATGTTATTTCTTAACTATTTTGTGTGACATATTTCTCTGTTTTAAGGGAAAAAAAAATTCAAAGTTTGAAAATTGCAAAATTTTTAAAATTTTCGCCATATTTGCGTTTTTTTCAAAAATAAACACAAGTTATATCGAAGAAATTTTACCACTAACATGAAGTACAATATGTCACGAGAAAACAATCTCAGAATCGCGAAGATCCGTTGAAGCGTTCCAGAGTTATAACCTCATAAAGAGACAGTGGTCAGAATTGTAAAAATTGGCCCGGTCATTAACGTGCAAACCACCCTTGGGGGTGAAGGGGTTAAAGCATGTGTTTATTGCAGACTTTCTTCACACAGTTTACTTGGATTTTTTGGCTTGAATATATATTCTATACATCAAATTCATAGTTCAGAATTATTAAGGTTGAAGGAAGACTTTAAGTCCATCTAGTTCAACCCATATCCTATCCTAACCTGTCCTAACATGTTGATCCAGAGGAAGGCAAAAAAAACCCAAGTGGCAAACAGTAAGCTTCACATTGGGGAAAAAAATCCTTCCCAACTCCACATACGAAAACCAGACTAGCTCCCTGGATCAACGCAATATCAAGGAAACTAGTGTTTTATACCCTGTATATATACACACTATATATACTACTATACACCCTATACTACTTTTCAAGAAAGGCATCCAGTCCTTTCTTAAATTTTAGTAGGGAATCACTCATTACAACATTAGACGGCAGAGAGTTCCAGAGTCTCACTGCTCTTACAGTAAAGAATCTGCGTCTGCGATTATGACTAAACCTTCTTTCCTCCAGACGTAGAGGATGCCCCCTTGTCCCCGTCACAGATCTAAGAATAGAAAGATCATTAAAAAGGTCTTTGAACTGTCCCCTCATATATTTATACATTGTAATAAGATCACCCCTAAGCCTTCGTTTTTCCAAACTAAATAACCCCAAGTGTAATAACCTGTCTTGGTATTACAGACCCCCCAGTTCTCTAATAACCTTGGTCGCTCTTCTCTGCACCCTCTCCAGTTCAGCTATGTCTTTCTTATACACCGGAGACCAGAACTGCACACAGTATTCTAAGTGTGGTCCACCAGTGACTTGTATATGTCATGGTTTACTAGGTTCTCGATCAGGCAGTTGCAGGGTTAATTCGGATGGCCTCTTTCTGGTCCTGGGAGGCTTTTTATAGCCTCACTGTGAGGCCATTCTTTGTCGTTTATACTCTGACTCTTGGCTGAGTGTGTCTGACCCTGGTTTGCCTGTGCTTCGTGCCTGTTCTACTGTTTGTTTTTCTGGTGTTTGATCTGGTTCCGTCCCTGTTGTTATTCCTACATGCCGTATCTGTAACATCTATTGCCGTTCTGGTTAACTGACCACTTGCTGCGTTCTGACTATTCTCCTGCCTGCCCCTGTGTACTGCGCCATCTTTTCTGTGTTTGACCTTGGCTTGTGTGACTACGTTTTTCACTGTCACCCCTTTAAACATCCTTGAGGTCTACTCTACTCCCTGCTTTGTCATCTCAGAGCCGAAGCATCCCCGTGCTGCCAGCTCTTACAGCGGAGCTAGGCTCCACCCCCCCACCTCTGGCACACAGTCACGTGACCGCAGGTCCTGTCTGCAGTCAGCTGGCTTCTACTGCACTGCTAGTACTACTCCCGTCCCCTGCA
The DNA here is from genome assembly GCA_033576555.1 of Oophaga sylvatica. Taxonomy (NCBI): domain Eukaryota; kingdom Metazoa; phylum Chordata; class Amphibia; order Anura; family Dendrobatidae; genus Oophaga; species Oophaga sylvatica. The sequence continues at coordinate 36,128 of JARQOD010006763.1, read as the reverse complement.
CCCTGGCATAACATACTGTCCCCGGCATCAGACATCCAGCCTAGCCTCCTGCACTGCCGTCGGTGAGTACCCATCGGGCAGCTGAGGCTGACAGTATAGAGGTAAAATTATGTTCTACTCTTGAGCATCTATGCCTCGTCTAATGCATCCCATTATTTTCTTTGCCTTTGCAGCAGCTGCCTGACATTAGCCACTAAATGTGAGTTTGTCGTCCACCCATACACCCAGGTCTTTTTGAGTCACAGTTTTGCCCAGTGTCTTACAATTAAGCACATAATTATTCATCTTGCTTGTTCTACTCAAGTGCATGACCTTACATATATCTCCATGAAAGCTCATTTACCATTTATCAGTCAAAGCTTCTAGTTTATATAAATCCTCCTGCAATATAAAATTGTCCTCCTCTGTATTTATTACCCTGCAGAGTTTAGTGTCATCTGCAAATATTGAAATACTACTCTGTATGCCCCCTACAAGGTCAATAATAAATATGTTAAAAAGAAGCGACCCCAAAACTGACCCCTGTGGTACCCCACTGCTAACCGTGACCCAGTCCGAGTGTGCTCCATTAATATCCACCCTTTGTTTCCTATCCTTGAGCCAGTTCTTAACCCACTTACACATATTTTTCACTATCCCCATTGTTCTCATTTAATGTATCAACCTTTTGTGTGGCATCGTATCAAAAGTTTTTGAAAAGTCCACGTCCACTTCATTTTCTTGGTCCAGTCCGGTACTTACCCCTTCATAAAAGCTTATCAGATTAGTCTGACAAGAACGGTCCCTCGTAAACCCATGTTGATATGTGTCATGAGGTTATTCAGCTTCAGATACTTCAATATAGTATCCCTTAAAAAACCCTCCAGGATTTTACCCACAGTAGAGGTTAAGCTCACTGGTCTATAATTTCCAAGTTAAATTTTTGTCCCCTTTTTGAATATTGGCCCCACATTTGCTATACGCCAGTCCTGTGGTACAGAGCCCGTTATTATGGAATCTTTAAATATTAAAAATAATGGTCTATCTATGACTGTACTTAATTCCTGCAGTACTCGGGGGTGTATCCCATCCGGGCCTGGTGATTTGTCAATTTTAGTGATTTTTTGATGCCGCCGTACTTCCTGCTGGATTAAGCAGGTGTCATTTAATGGAGATTTTTTTTATCACTGATCATGTTATCCATCATGGGATTTTCTTGTATAAATACTGTTGGAAAAAAAGTCATTTAGCATATTGGCTTTTTCCTCATCCTCATCCACCATTTCGCCCAGAATATTTTTAAGGGGACCAACACTATCATTTTCTAGTTTCTTACTATTTATGTACTGTAGATAGAGAATATTTTGGGATTTTTTTTACTTTCTCTGGCAATGAGTCTCTCTGCCTCAATCTTTGCTGTCTTGATTTGCTTTTTACAGAATTTTTTCAATCTTCTGTATTTATTTAATTCCTCATCACTACCTACTTGCTTTAATTCCCTAAACGCTTTCTTTGTGTCACTTATTGAGCTCTTATAGCTCTATTTAGCTACAGTGGTTTCTTCCTATTTCTACCATGTTTATTCCCATAGGGCCCATATGTCAAAGTCAAGGCCCGCGGGCCAGATCCGGCCTGCGAATTGATTATCTATGGCCCCCTGGATGATATTTAATTACTATTAGATCCGGTCCGCAGGCCACAGCCGCCTGCTGGTGTTTTGCACGCACCAACACTACATTTCCCACAATGCACCGGTAGCAGGGCCGACGTCAGAACCCGGCACACCCAGGCAAGTGCTGAAGTCACTTTCCGGCAGGCAGAAGAGAGCAGAAGATCTGATGTAAGTGCTCCTGCCTCGTGTGTCTGTGGAGCTGCAGATTCAGCGTAGAAGGGGGATGATTTATTGTTTGCTTGTGTGTGGGTGGAATTCCTTCTTTGTGGAGGGGATCTATTCTGCGTGGGGGGGATTATTCAGTGTGGAGGGGGTATTTATTATTTGTGTGGAGGGGGGATTATTCTGTGTGGAGGGGGTATTTATTATTTGTGTGGAGGGGGGATTATTCAGTGTGGAGGGGGTATTTATTATTTGTGTGGAGGGGGGATTATTCAGTGTGGAGGGGGTATATTTTTATTTGTGTGGAGGGGGGATTATTCAGTGTGGAGGGGGTATTTATTATTTGTGTGGAGGGGGATTATTCAGTGTGGAGGGGGTATTTATTATTTGTGTGGAGGGGGATTATTCTGTGTGGAGGGGGTATTTATTATTTGTGTGGAGGGGGGATTATTCGTGTGGAGGGGGTATTTATTATTTGTGTGGAGGGGGGATTATTCTGTGTGGAGGGGGTATTTATTATTTGTGTGGAGGGGGTATTATTCTGTGTGGAGGGGGTATTTATTATTTGTGTGGAGGGGGGATTATTCTGTGTGGAGGGGGTATTTATTATTTGTGTGGAGGGGGGATTTTCTGTGTGGAGGGGTATTTATTATTTGTGTGGAGGGGGATTATTCAGTGTGGAGGGGGTATTTATTATTTGTGTGGAGGGGGATTATTCAGTGTGGAGGGGTATTTATTATTTGTGTGGAGGGGGATTATTCTGTGTGGGGTTTTAGGGGGGGGATATATTCAGTGTGAGGGGGTATTTATTATTTGTGTGGAGGGGGATTATTTGTGTGAGGGGGATTTATTATTTGTGTGGAGGGGGGATTATTCAGTGTGGAGGGGGTATTATTATTTGTGTGGAGGGGGATTTATTATTTGTGTGGAGGGGGGATTATTCAGTGTGAGGGGATTTATTATTTGTGTGGAGGGGGATTATTTAGTGTGGAGGGGGTATTTATTATTTGTGTGGAGGGGGGATTATTCAGTGTGGAGGGGGTATTTATTATTTGTGTGGAGGGGGGATTATTTAGTGTGGAGGGGGTATTTATTATTTGTGTGGAGGGGGATTATTCTGTGTGTGAGGGGGATTTATATTGTGGGAGGGAGTATTATTTTGTGTGTGTAGGGGGGATTATTCAGTGTGGAGGGGGTATTTATTATTTGTGTGGAGGGGGGATTATTTAGTGTGGAGGGGGTATTTATTATTTGTGTGGAGGGGGATTATTGTGTGGAGGGGATTATTAGTGTGAGGGATTTATTCTGTGTGTGGGGGATTATTCAGTGTGAGGGGGATTTATTATTTGTGTGGAGGGGGGATTATTCAGTGTGGAGGGGGTATTTATTATTTGTGTGGAGGGGGGATTATTCTGTGTGTTGGGGGATTATTCAATGTGAAGGAGATCTATTATTTGTGTGGAGGGGGATTATTCAGTGTGGAGGGGGTATTTGTGTAGAGGGGGGATTATTCTGTGTGTTGGGGGATTATTCAGTATGAGGGGGATTTATTATTAGTGTAAAGGGGAGATTATTCAGTGTGAAGGGGGGATTAGGGTTAGGGGTGTCTGTGTGCCATAAATTTTTATATTTTATTTATTTATATTTATTTTTCAGTTGAATGGACTCAGGGAAATTTGCAGATAAGAGCCATGAGAAAGAATACAACTGATTTGATTTATTTTTTCATTTTACTATTTGAAAGCAGTGATCGGTAGATCGTAGAGCAGCACAATAATACATTTTCAGTTTATAATGCATGCACTTTTATTTATGCATTTATCTTGATATTAAGAAACACATTTTGTTTCTAAAAACAATTTAATTTTTTGCTGTTTGGCTTTGAAAATGTTTTAACTTGAAGTTACTGACAGAGCCATAACAAAATATTGCCATATTCATTTAATCATTAAATAATGTACACTGTGTTAGGTCTTGGTTCAATAGGCTATGTGCAATCATTTCAATATGTTTTAATAAACATTGAACCAGTCCGGCCCTCGGCTTGTAGCAAATTTGTTTTTTTGGCCCTCGGTGTGTTTGACTTTGACATCCCTGCCATAGGGTATATACTGTGCACACGTCCTAATTTAAGATGCTAATAATCTCCTCCCATTTGCCCTGTGTATTTTTATGTCTCAGGATATCGTCCCAGTTTATTTCACCAAGATCATCTCTCATCCGTTGGAAATTTGCCTTCCTGAAGTTTAGTGTCCTTGTAACCCCTCGACTACACATCTTATTAAAGGATACATGAAAACGTATTATTTTATGATGACTATTACCCAAGTGACCCCCAACCCTTATATTTGATATGCGGTCTGGCCTGTTGGTTAATATTAGGTCTAGCAGTGCCCCCCTCTTGTTGGGTCCTGAACTAGTTGTGAAAGGTAAGTGTCTCTCATAGTTGACAAAAACCTATTACCTTTGCTGGAACTGCAGGTTTCTGTTCCCCAATGTATTTGAGGGAGGTTGAAATCTCCGATAATAATGACTTCTCCTTGAGTTGCTGCTTCATCTTTTTGCTTTATGAGGATATTCTCTGTTGCTTCCATTATTTTTGGAGACTTATAACAAACCCCTATCAGTAATTTACTATTTCTATATCTTCATTAGATTCACATATATTATCACGCAGGATGGGTTTTAAGGATGATTTTACGGTAATATCTGAACAGATTATAGCCCTGTAAATTAACCGCCCAGTCATGGTTCTCATCCAGCCAAGTCTCAGATATCTCCACCATGTCATAATTATGTTCCAACAAAATTAATTCTAATTCTTCCATTTTGTTGGTGAGGCTTCTGGCATTAGTATACATGCACTTTATGTATCTCTCTGTACCGCTATTCTTTCTTAAATTATTAATTGTTCTAACCCCACCCCCATTCCACCCCACCCCCAATTTCATTATTTGTGCCCAGGTCTCTATCTGCACTGCTTTCCCCTCCTATAAAGTGAATACCCTCCCCCCTAGTCCCTAGTTTAAACACTCATCCAACCTTCTAGCCATTTTCTCCCCCAGCACAGCTGCACCCACCTCATTGAGGTGCAGCCAGTCCCTAGCATAGAACCTGTAGCCAACTGAGAAGTCTGCCCAGTTCTATAGGAACCCAAACCCCTCCTTCCTACACCAATTCTTGAGCCACTTATTAACCTCCCTAATCTCCCGTTGTCTCTCTGGCTTGGCACATGGTACAGACAGTATTTCAGAAAATACCACCTTGGAGTTCCTTGCTTTAAACTTGCAGCCTAATTCCCTGATATCATCTGTTAGGGGTCGAGTTCCCGTTCCTGCACAAGGGGAATCTTGAGCTATCCCCGCTGCGGTCTCCCATCCGTCTCCGGCCGCAGTGGAACCTGCTCAGCAGAAACGTCGGTCCCAGCGTCTCGCTCAGTCTAGTGCTGTGCCGAGGATGACTGCTGCCTCTCCAGGTCCTGCCATTGTAGCCAGTGCAGGTCAGCGGCAAGCAGACTCAGTTGGGACTAAGTCCTGTGTTTTCCTTTCTGAGCATGCTCAGGGTAAGATCTCTCATAGGAGATCAGGGGTCACATGCTCAGCTACTGCAGCAGCACCTATTGGTTCGCCAGGAAAGTCCTGAAACTACATGTGTTCTTGTATAGTTTCTCATTGGTCCCTTTCTGGTAGGTCCTGTAGTTGTTACTATAAAAGGGTGGCATGGCCGTGCCGCCATGCGCTAGTGTCAATTGCATTATGTGCTTTGCGCCAGTGTGATCTTGCACGCATGTGGTTAGGGCTCGGCTGAAATAAGCCCCTAGAATACCAGCTTCTCCAGTGAGGAGATTGTCTGATTGCGTTGCTGATTGCATTACCACAGACTGCTGTCCGCACAGCAGGTGTCTGTGCATCCCTGTGAAGTTAACAGGACACAGTCCATATCTCTGCGTCTCTACCTTAGCGACTATGTGGTGTAACAGAGTTCGCTTATACCGCCATATAGTGCCACAGTATCTATATTTGTGACTCTGTGAAGTCGCCTATACTGCCATCTTGCTAGCAGCAGGCTCTGCCTGCATGGTGGACCCTGGTCTGCGAACGCATCCAATATTTATATTTATCGGGTGCGTTCCACAGATCCTAACAGTACACTAGCGCCAGGGTCTGGCTAGTAAAATGGCAGACGACCAAGGAAGATCATCCAGCAGCTGGAGGGTAGGTTGGCGGCTCTCGAGCGCACAATCTCAGCTGTAGATGTGACCGCAGTCGCTGTTCAGGCTGCTAGCACAGTGGCAGCCAGTTTGTCCTCCAAAACCTCTGCTCCGACTTTGTCCCATCTCTCGCTTCCAGACAAGTTTTCTGGTGACAGCAAACATTGTCGAGGATTCGTGAGTCAGTGCTCTATACAGCTCGAGCTTCTGGCTGCACGTTTTCCCACAGAGCGGGCACAAGTGGGTTTCATAGTGTCACTTCTGTCGGGCAGAGCTTTGGAATGGGCAACTCCGCTGTGGGAGCGTGACGATCGCGTGGTGCGAGTGCTCCTCGGTTTCTGGTCTTTTTAGGCCCTCAGGTCACCCACAATTCGGCGCTCCAACTTCTGGCAATGTCACAGGGTTCGAGCTTGGTCAGTCAGTTTTCAGTCCAATTTCGGACTCTGGCCTCCGAGTTAGAGTGGCCGGATAAGGTCCTTATACCGGTATACTGGAGAGGTCTGGCTGACCATGTAAAGGACGCCTTGGCCACCAGGGAAATTCATGCCTCACTGGAGAAGCTTATCTCCATATCTACCCGCATCGACCTTCGCTTTCACGAGCGGAGGTTGGAGCGGGCCCAGTGTAGATGGAGGTTTTGGCTAGCTCCTACCTTTGCCAAACCTATAGAATCTCCCATTCAGGCGCCCGACTCCCCGGAGGTCATGGAGGTTGTTCGAGCGGGACCTAAGTCTCGGCCCGTTCGAGTCTCCGTGGTTTGTAACAATTGTCAGCAGTTAGGACATTATGCCAACAGATGTCCCAGCGATCGGGAACACGATCGCATCTAGTGACCATGGGAGGAGGTTCACTAAAGTCAGCAGCATTTGCCTCCAAGCTGTCCTTTAAAGGGACAATCTCTTTTGGTCCATCCACTCTAACAGTTGAGCTTTGTGTGGATTCTGGAGCAGAGGGGAACTTTATGTCCTCTGCTTTTGCTCTCCGCCACACAATACCTCAGGTGATGCTCGCCAAACCGGTGACTGTTCGAGTGGTGAATGGATCCATACTGCCCTCACAGATCACACATCAGACAATCCCTCTCACATTAGCTATGTCTCCTTCCCATCAGGAGATTATCTCTTTCCTTATCCTTCCTGAGGGTATAGATGAGGCTCTGCTGGGAGTACCCTGGCTTCGTCTTCACTCCCCACATATTGAGTGGTCCTCTGGGAAGATACGGGGTTGGAGTGAGTCTTGTAGAGGTATATGTGTGAGGGAGAGTGTTCAGGTTACTACTACAGGGATACCCGCAGATCTCACTTCTCTTCCCAAGTGCTATTGGTCCTATGTAGACGTGTTCTCCAAAAAGGCTGCGGAGACGTGTCCGCCTCACCGCCCCTATGACTGTCCTATTGACCTCTTGTCTGGAGCAGAACCTCCCCGGGGACGGGTCTATCCTCTCTCTCTCACGGAGATGGAGGCTATGACCCAATACATTCAGGAGAATCTGGCAAGAGGGTTCATTAGGAAGTCAGTGTCACCTGCTGGGGCAGGGTTCTTCTTTGTTCAAAAGAAGAACGGAGTATTACGTCCCTGCATAAATTACAGGGGTCTTAATGGCATCACCGTTAAGAATAAATACCCGCTGCCTCTGATTTCTGAGCTCTTTGATAGGCTCCGGGGAGCAAGGTTATTTAACAAATTAGACCTGCGGGGTGCTTACAACCTAATTCGCATCCGCGAGGGGGACGAGTGGAAGATGGCTTTTAATACCAGGGATGGGCACTATGAATATCTGGTGATGCCCTTCGGGCTATGTAATGCCCCAGCCTTTTTCTAAGACTTTGTTAATGACATCTTCCGGGATATGCTTTCCACCTCGGTCGTGGTCTATCTGGATGATATTCTCATCTTCTCTCCAGATATTGACTCCCACCGGAAAGATGTCTGCAGAGTCTTCGACCTCTTGCGGGCAAATTCCCTTTATGCAAAGTTGGAGAAATGCGTGTTTGAGCAGGAGTCTTTACCATTCCTGGGCTATATCATCTCCGCCCAGGGATTGGCTATGGATCCTGCCAAACTACAGGTGGTGATGGACTGGCAAGAACCCCATTCTCTTAAGGCGGTGCAGTGCTTTATGGGGTTCATTAATTACTATCGCCAATTCATTCCCCATTTCTCAACTCTGGTAGCTCCCTTGGTAGCCCTCACCAAGAAGGGAGCAAATCCCAAATTGTGGTCCGAAGAAGTCTCCAAGGCTTTCACCTCAATTAAGTCTCATTTTGCTAGCGCTCCCATCCTACACCGCCCTGATGTTGACAAGTCATTCATATTGGAGGTGGATGCCTCATCCGTTGGTGCTGGAGCAGTCCTCTTTCAAAAGGATGCTCAAGGTCGGAAGCATACTTGCTTCTTCTTCTCCAAGACCTTTTCACCAGCGGAGAGGAATTATTCCATCGGGGACAGGGAGTTGCTAGCAATGAAGCTGGCTTTCTCTGAGTGGAGACATCTATTGGAGGCGGCTCGCTTTCCCTTCCAAGTCTTTATGGATCACAAGAATTTGGTATACTTACGAACAGCCCAGCGGCTAAATTCTCGTCAGGCCAGATGGTCCTTATTTTTCTCCCAATTTCACTTTACCCTCCATTATCTCTCGGGAGAGAACATTCGGGCTAACGCTCTCTCTCGATCCGTGGTGTCCTCTGAGGAGGAGGAGGGGGAGCCTCGGCTTATTGTCCCTTCTGAGAGCCTGAGAACCGTAGCGCCAGTTTCGCTAGAGTCTGTACCTCTGGGCAAGACTTTTGAACCACCAATTTGCGAATGGAGGTTCTCTCTTGGGCTCATTCGTCCAGGCTGGGTGGACATTTTGGGACCAAAAGGACATCTGAGCTGTTGGCGAGGATGTACTGGTGGCCGCATATGGTCCGTGATGTTGGGGATTATGTTCAGGCGTGCGTCTTCTGAGCCAAAAATAAATCTCCTCGACAATGGCCAACTGGGTTACTTTACCCTTTGCCGGTGGCAGACAGGCCATGGGAGATGGTCGGAATGGACTTTGTGGTGGGCTTACCCAAGTCTCGGGGTTGCACCATCATTTGGGTGATCACCGACCATTTTTCTAAAATGGTGCACCTGGTACCGTTACCACGGTTACTTTCTGCACGGGCCCTGGCTGCGTTGTTCATAAGACATATCTTTCGCCTACACGGCATGCCGGACAAAATCGTTAGTGACCGAGGTCCCCAGTTTGCATCTCGGTTCTGGAGAGAGCTTTGTCGTCTACTCAGTATTGAGTTAAATCTCTCTTCGGCATATCATCCCGAGACGAATGTGTTGGTAGAGAGGGCTAACCAGACCTTGGTCACATATCTGCAACACTTTGTCTCTGCCAGGCAGGATGACTGGGCATCTTTGTTACCGTGGGCAGAGTTTGCATTGAACAACGCCGTGGCAGACTCCACTGGACAGACACCATTCCTTATTAATTACGGTCAGCATCCACGGGTTCCTGTGCCTATACCCGTGTCTTCCACCGACTCCAGGGTGGCAGACTGGGCTGTGGAGGCACGGGACATTTGGGACCATACTCAGGATGCCATTCAGGCCTCCAAGGAGAGGATGAGGTCCTCCGCCGACGCACATCGGCGCCCCGCTCCGACATTTGCTCCCAGTGACTTGGTGTGGCTCTCCGCCCGTAACATCAGGCTGCGAGTGGAGTAGACCAAGTTGGCACCCCGTTACCTGGGTCCCTTCAAAGTCCTCGAGCAGGTTAACCCTGTGGTATAACGTTTGGCCCTTCCACCACGCCTAGGTATCTCCGACACCTTTCATGTGTCCCTCTTGAAACCCGTGGTCATGTCCTAGTTCTCTGAGTCATCTGCCGGGACATCGGGTTCATCTACGGACGATCACGAGGTGAACGCTATTGTAGGGTTCAAGGTGGTATGGGGCAAAAAGTTTTATTTGGTGGATTGGAAGGGTTATGGGCCTGAGGATAGGTCCTGGGAGACTGTTGAGCATGTTCACGCTCCGCAGCTCATTCCTGCCTTTGAGCATAGTGAGGCAGGCCCAAATGAGGGGGGTAATGTTAGGGGTCAAGTTCCCGCTCCTGCACAAGGGGAATCTCGAGCTATCCCCGCTGCGGTCTCCCATCCGTCTCCGGCCGCAGTGGAACCTGCTCAGCAGAGACGTCGGTCCCAGCGTCTCGCTCAGTCTAGTGCTGTGCAGAGGATGACTGCTGCCTCTCCAGGTCCTGCCATTGTAGCCAGTGCAGGTCAGCGGCAAGCAGACTCAGTTGGGACTAAGTCCTATGTTTTCCTTTCTGAGCATGCTCAGGGTAAGATCTCTTATAGGAGATCAGGGGTCACATGCTCAGCTACTGCAGCAGCTCCTATTGGTCCGCCAGGAAGGTCCTGAAACTACATGTGTTCTTGTATAGTTTCTCATTGGTCCTTTTCTGGTAGGTCCTGTAGTTGTTACTATAAAAGGGTGGCATGGCCGTGCCACCATGCACTAGTGTCAATTGCATTATGTGCTTTGCGCCAGTGTGATCTTGCACGCATGTGGTTAGGGCTCGGCTGAAATAAGCCCCTAGAATACCGGCACCTCCGGTGAGGAGATTGTATGCACGTGTTTAGGGCTTGGCTGAAATAAGCCCTAGAATACCGGCTTCTCCGGTGAGGAGATTGTCTGATTGCATTACCACGGACTGCTGTCCGCACCGCAAGTGTCTGTGCATCCCTGTGAAGTTAACAGGACACAGTCCATATCTCTGCGTCTCTACCTTAGCAAATCTGTGGCGTAACAGAGTTCGCTTATACCGCCATATAGTGCCACAGTATCTATATTTGCGTCTCTGTGAAGTAACAGAGTTCGCCTATACCGCCATCTTGCTAGCAGCAGGCTCTGCCTGCACGGTGGACCCCGGTCTGCGAACGCACCCACTATTTATATTTATCTGGTGCGTTCCACAGATCCTAACATCATCTTTAAGGACCTTCCACCTACCTCTAACTTTTTCATTTGTGCCAATGTGCACCATGACCGTTGGGTCCTCACCAGCCCTTCCCAGTAACCTGTCAACGCGATCAGCGATGTATCGGACTCGAACACCAGGTAGGCAGCACACTGATCGATGATCCCTGTCTTTCTGACAGATTGCCCTATCTGTTCCGCTAATAATTTAGTCCCCCACTACCAGCACCTGTCTGGTCTGCCCTGCTCTCCTATTTCCCCCCTTACTGGAGCAGACACTCCTCCGGCTTTCAGAGGACGTGCCTTGCTGCAGCAGTGCTACCACTGTACTGACACCCCCCTCATCTGCCAACTTAGCAAACTTATTGGGGTGTGCCAGATCAGGACTAGCCTCCCTGGTGCTCTTCCCTCTACCCGGCCTTCTAACTGTCACCCAGCTTGCTGCTTCACTGTCCTGCAGCTCCATCCTAGCATCCACCCCTCATCTATCCCATTGAGTATCTGCTCAGTGAGCAGAAGACGCCTTTCAATATTGTCTATGCATCTCAGTGCTGCCAGCTGCACATTTAGATCCAGTATCTGGGCTTCCAAATGCACAAAGTGCTCACATCTCGCACAGCAGTATGCACCCTTGACAGGCTTTTCAAGGATTGCATACATGTAGCAGGATGTACAATGGATGGCATTGGCAATAGTGGAGCTAATTTCTAATGGGGATTTCACCAGACAGAAAAGATAAGTAAAAATAAATATAAACAGCAATTCAGTTTTACCTACCTTGGAAACTCCCTGAATGCAAAGTCACTGAATTACAAATCACACTTACCACCGTTCACACTTATGCTCTGGTGACACTCAAGTCGCTCACACTCACTGAAGCAGAAGATTTAAAGAGATTTTTTTTCCCTTCACCAGCAAACCACCTTGCTGCTCAATGCACTTCCAAAAACACTTGAGCCTCAACCAGCTGCCCCTTATAAACCCTTAATTATGAACCACCACCCTTAATTAACCCCTTGTGAAATTAGCCACATCTCAAGATTTAAATGCAATATAATTAACCCTTAAACACACATATAGTAAAATAAGAGATTAATCCAGTGGAGAGAAAAAATAGGTTAAGAAAGCCCCCAAAAAAGTGAACAGGTAGAAAAGCACTCTGCAATCCACAATTCAGCAACTCACACCAGTTCACACAGGTATTTGTGACTTTTTAACATTTTCACATTTTTGTAGAAATGTTTTCTAGTCTCCTCCTGGAGTGATTGCTGAATTTTTCACGCAAATTTTGCAGACCGTATAACTATTTGCTTTTATAAAAAATGAAAAAAAATAAATGGAGGGAGAAGAAAATAATTTGTTTTTTGTGAAAAATTCATGTAACCGCGCATGTTGCAGTTTGAAATAAGTGGGCACAAAGAAACGTCAAGACAAAGAAAAGTGACTTCACCCTTCACGAGCTTTGACTTACATGTATGTCAAAAGTCGTATCTCTGCCTTTGATCCCGACTCGTATCCCTAGCCCACAACATTTCTGGCAGATGATGGCTGATTTCATAAGACATCATGTGTAGTGATGAGCAAATACATTCAGCACTATTTGTTACTCGCACGAATAATAAGATATTTATTACTCAGCGAGTAATTAGGTATTCATCTCAGTATAGTCGAGTGACCCACCCAGCATATTTGGCGCTTTGCACCCAATGAATATGATGGGCTGGCTTGCCAATCAGAGTAATGCAGCCCCATCTTGCTCACATTGCAGCCGTAAACCGCATAGAGAGAGCGTAGTTTCAATGTAGTGAGAGTGAAAGGAGTGTAGGGAGAGTGATAGAAAGTTATAGTGAGCGTCATTTATTCCAAAAAGCTCTTTTAAGAGCTGAAGATTGATTGTGAAGAGACTACTTGTTTGTTAAGTAGGGATATAAGTATGGAGAGATTTAATAGGAGGGAGGGTGAAAGGCGGTACCTGGGTGTTCTCATCATGGCAAGTACACACTGCAGATCTCTGCTATTTTCCACTTTGTTGCATAGTAGTTAGCATTAGGACCAGACTGTTGTGAATACGCTGGAGGAGACTTCTGAGCTGGGGCTCCCTCTGGTGGTTGCTGAGGGTAATGAACTAATTACTGAATGGCCTTCAGCTGGCTCTGAATGGTATGATATAAGTGACCCGAGTTCCCATCAGCCTTGCCGGTAATCAATTGTTCCTCCTTATCTTGTTTGGAGCACAGCTTGCTTTACTGCTCTCATTCAGATAAGTGTTTGCTGTTTTTTTTCCTCTGTTGGATTTTCACTGCTGGTTTGCTTGCTTGCAGTGGACTGCAGCCTGGTCCCTTTTGGGGTCTGGCGCTGCAATTGTGCTCATTTTGTGTTTGCACTTTTGCTTTGTTCCTTTGTCACTTTTTATTTGTTGAGTTGCTGTTTGCTACACCAGAGATCTGAGTTAGGTGGTTGAGATCGTGTGATCTCAGGTTTTTTGTTAATCAGAAGTGTTGGTATTTTTGTCAGGGTTTTTTTGGGTTGCAGTCAGAATTCTTTCCTATACTTTTCTATCTAGACAGATTGGGCCCCAGCGTTTGCTCATTCTATTTTCTGTCTGTGTCCATGTTTTCTTCTTGTCTAACTGCCATTACATGTTTGGAGGCTTCCTATTTCTTTGGGGATTCTGCTCCGGGGAAGATAGCTTTCAGCTTTCTGCCTTTAGGTGTAGTTATCTCTCCGGCTGTGACGAGGCATCTAGGATCACCGTAGGTATGCTCCATGGCTACTTCTAGTGTGGCGGTTAGTTTAGGTTACTGCAATCCAATAGTTTCCAGCCTCTCTGGTGTATTACTACTTTTGCTATTTTTTTGCAATTTCTCCTCAGCTACCGAAACATAACACCAGACTGTGGTATAAGGGTGAAATAGTGAGGATTTCATCCATAACAAAATGCAAAAATCAGCTATTTGTAGAGGGAAATAATATTAGGTAGTACCAGCATATACAAAACCATTTTTTGGGAGCTACATAATATTCATATGTAGCAGCCTATAAACATTTTTTTTGCAGCAACATAATATTCCTCAGTGCCAGCATATAAGGTATTTTTTGGATTATAAGACTCATGAGACCATAAGGCACCTAGGTTTTGGAGGAGGAAATTAGGAAAAAAAACTGAAGCAAAAAATGCGGTAAATTCTGTACTTAATATCTCCTATCCTCGTAAATATGGTCCCCTCATCCCAATTCTGATACACATGGCTCCCTCATCCCTATCCTGGTATGCATGGCTCCCTCATCCCTATCCTGGTATGCATGGCTCCCTCATCCTTATCCTGGTATGCATGACCCCCTTATACTTATCTTGATATGTTTGGCCCTCATCCCCATCCTGGTATGCATTCCTCCTCATCCCTAGACTGGTATGCATGACTTCCTCATCCCTATCCTGGTAGGAATGGTCCCCCTCTTCCTTATCCTGGCAGGAATGATTACCATCATCCCTATCCTGGTATGCAGGGCCCCATCCTTATCCTGGTATGATTGACCCCATCCTAGTACTGGTATGCATGGCTCATCCTTATCCTAGTATGATTCGCCCCATCCCAGTCCTGGTATGATTGGTCCCATCCTTATCCTGGTATGATTGGCCCCATCCCTGTCCTGGTATGCATGGCTCCATCCTTATCCTGGTATGAATGACCCCATCCCAGTACTGGTATGCATGGTCCCATCCTTATTCTTGTATGATTGACCCCATCCCAGTCCTGGTATGCATGGCCCCATCCTTATCCTGATATGATTGGCCTCATCCCAGTCCTGGTATGATTGGTCCCATCCTTATCCTGGTATGATTTGACCCATCCCAGTCCTGGTATGCATGGTCCCAAATTTTGAATTTTTCATTAAAAGACTGATTGGTTTTTTTTTAATGTTAAATAAATTACAACGTAGTGTAGTGTGGGGTGGACATACTATTGGAGGGGCTGCGGGACACTTTGACAGTGGGAGTGTGTAGAGAGGACTGGGATGGTGGTGGGAAAGGAACAGTAAGAGGTGAAGGGGTGGAAAGAGTTAAAGAATGGAAGGACAAGTTGGAGGCAGAATCAGTGATGGGTGGTGAAGTGGAGGGTGGGGCAGGGACTGGAGGAGCAGGTGATATGGTAGGGAATTGAAGGGGGAAGGAGATTGGTAAGAGGTGGGAGTGTGGTACGGGGTAGGTGGTTGGTACGGGGAAGGTGGCTGGTACTGGGGAGGTTGCTGGTACTGGGGAGGTGACTGGAGTTGTTGAGGTGACTGGAGTTGGTGAGGTGGCTGTAGTTGGTGAGGTGGCTGGAGTTGGGGAGGTGGCTGTAGTTGTGGAGGTGGCTGTAGTTGGGGAGGTGGCTGTAGTTGGGAAGGTGGCTGGTACTGGGGAGGTTGCTGATAGTGGGGAGGTTGCTGGAACTGGGGAGGTGGCTGATATTGAATAGGAGGGGGAGGAGGGACGGCGGCTGGAGGGGGGGAGGTGGAGGAACGACTGGGGTGGATGGAGGAGGATGGGAGATAGTCTGCACTAGAGCAGCGTGGCACGTATGCATTACATACATCTGCTGGTCAGCAGATAGCGTATCTATGCGCTCCGCCACAGACCTAAAAAAGCTGTGATTAGGAGATGCTCTTGCTTCCGACTGCATGGTTTGCAGAAGTGTCTTTACCTCCAAAACTGCGGAGGTTATCTGGTTAATGCCTGCGGCAACTTGTTCAGATAATACTTTAAGACAGTTCTGAAAAGATGCATTCAAATGCAAGAGTTCCTTTCCTGACCCCTCTGCCGCTGCCGCCCAGTAGCCACAGGTGTACTATAGGTGGCAGGGGCAGAAGGGTGGGGTAAAGGGAATGCTATCTCCTCACCAGCAGATTCATGTAATGCAGGTGGCCACGATGCTCCAGTGCTGGTGGAGGGGAAAGAGGGCTCACGTGTCGGTGCGGATGGGTCGGGGCGGTCAAAGTGTCCCTCGGTGCCGGTCTCCTCAGGGATCGCCCCAGAAGGGCCCAACTCTGCGGGCGCCCGAGAGCTGGTCACCATGCTGTGGAATAAAGAGAAAAAATACAATTAATATACTGTATTTGAATGGCCCTGGCTGGAAAAAAAATGTAGTTAGACATGTTAACATTTCCTTTTGAATAGTTACCTTCTGGTGACCATTGTTGCCCACAGGAACGCCAGGGCTCTTGCATATTTGTATTTGCTCTGGCGTCCTGCAGATCCACTCGGGGCCCGCATCTCTTTGTTGAACTCCTTCTTGAAGCGATCCCTGATAGACCGCCATCGCTTCACAATTCTCTCCCCTGAAACGAGATAGCACAAATTGGTTAGTATACAACATCAGTGTTTCCCAAACTACAGTCCTCATGTACCCCACGGGTCATGTTTTCAGCATTTCCATAGTGTTGTACCAAAGGAAATCCTGAAAACATGACCCCTTGGGGTTCACGAGGACTGGAGTTGGGGAAACACTGCTTTAAATCCAGCAGCCCTACTGAACTGTATATACTTAGGCATTTTAGACTGGGACCGAGCTTCAAGGTCCTCCCAGTAGCCCACAAGTTGGGAACAGACTTCATCCCAGAGCCGACTGGTCACTATTAGTGTTGAGCGATACGATACCGCAAGTATCGGGTATCGGCCGATATTAGCTCTATCGGCCTTTCGATACTTAGTTTCGATATTTTCCATATATCGTATACCGGAATCGTTCCCATAATTCTTTGAGAGGCAATGTGATTTTAGTCAGCCAATGAGGAATCCTAAGAAGTGTGGGCACATCCTGTACTGCTGCGGTCATGTTAACTAATGGCATGGCTGTGATTGGATGCTGAAATTATGTCAGAATGCACTATACAAGGCGCCGCCGCCATTTTAGCGTCACTGTGCTGTGAATTCAGTAAGGGACAGAACGCTGCTGTGCTGACTCTGAGGGACAGTTAGAGATTGCGATTTAGTGTACTGTGCTGTAGGCAGGCTAGCACCAACCACTGTGTAAAGCTTCCTTTTGCCTGCAGTGTTGTTTTAACAGCTCTGCAAGGTGTGTGTGAGTGCAGGTGACGCTGCAGTTTGCTCTGCATGCAACGCTATCTGTAGGCATCTGCACGTGTCACTCACAGACTCTTTTTTTTTTCTTCAGTGTAATTCTTGCAGCTCCATGCAATTTAACTATTAGTGTGACGTGCTTCCATCCGTATCCAATACATTGGTTGCAAACACTATAGAAGTAGACAAAGGAGTAGCCTTTCACAGATTGTGAACAGTTGTGTTTCAGTGTTCACTTCAGTCTGTGTTTTTTATTTTTTGAGTGCACATCACGCTCCAGTTACTTGTTCAAGCACTGCTGCTTGTACTCTGCTGAGCGTGTCTCAGTGCCTCATCCTTTTCATTTATCTCCAATTGGTTCTGCTCCATTCCATTTAAAATATAATCTATTAGTGTGACGCGCTTCCATCCGTATCCAATACATTGGTTGCAAACACTATAGAAGTAGACAAAGGAGTAGCCTTTCACAGATTGTGAACAGTTGTGTTTCAGTGTTCACTTCAGTCTGTGTTTTTTATTTTTTGAGTGCACATCACGCTCCAGTTACTTGTTCAAGCACTGCTGCTTGTACTCTGCTGAGCGTGTCTCAGTGCCTCATCCTTTTCATTTATCTCCAATTGGTTCTGCTCCATTCCATTTAAAATATAATCTATTAGTGTGACGCGCTTCCATCCGTATCCAATACATTGGTTGCAAACACTATAGAAGTAGACAAAGGAGTAGCCTTTCACAGATTGTGAACAGTTGTGTTTCAGTGTTCACTTCAGTCTGTGTTTTTTATTTTTTGAGTGCACATCACGCTCCAGTTACTTGTTCAAGCACTGCTGCTTGTACTCTGCTGAGCGTGTCTCAGTGCCTCATCCTTTTCATTTATCTCCAATTGGTTCTGCTCCATTCCATTTAAAATATAATCTATTAGTGTGACGCGCTTCCATCCGTATCCAATACATTGGTTGCAAACACTATAGAAGTAGACAAAGGAGTAGCCTTTCACAGATTGTGAACAGTTGTGTTTCAGTGTTCACTTCAGTCTGTGTTTTTTATTTTTTGAGTGCACATCACGCTCCAGTTACTTGTTCAAGCACTGCTGCTTGTACTCTGCTGAGCGTGTCTCAGTGCCTCATCCTTTTCATTTATCTCCAATTGGTTCTGCTCCATTCCATTTAAAATATAATCTATTAGTGTGACGCGCTTCCATCCGTATCCAATACATTGGTTGCAAACACTATAGAAGTAGACAAAGGAGTAGCCTTTCACAGATTGTGAACAGTTGTGTTTCAGTGTTCACTTCAGTCTGTGTTTTTTATTTTTTGAGTGCACATCACGCTCCAGTTACTTGTTCAAGCACTGCTGCTTGTACTCTGCTGAGCGTGTCTCAGTGCCTCATCCTTTTCATTTATCTCCAATTGGTTCTGCTCCATTCCATTTAAAATATAATCTATTAGTGTGACGCGCTTCCATCCGTATCCAATACATTGGTTGCAAACACTATAGAAGTAGACAAAGGAGTAGCCTTTCACAGATTGTGAACAGTTGTGTTTCAGTGTTCACTTCAGTCTGTGTTTTTTATTTTTTGAGTGCACATCACGCTCCAGTTACTTGTTCAAGCACTGCTGCTTGTACTCTGCTGAGCGTGTCTCAGTGCCTCATCCTTTTCATTTATCTCCAATTGGTTCTGCTCCATTCCATTTAAAATATAATCTATTAGTGTGACGCGCTTCCATCCGTATCCAATACATTGGTTGCAAACACTATAGAAGTAGACAAAGGAGTAGCCTTTCACAGATTGTGAACAGTTGTGTTTCAGTGTTCACTTCAGTCTGTGTTTTTTATTTTTTGAGTGCACATCACGCTCCAGTTACTTGTTCAAGCACTGCTGCTTGTACTCTGCTGAGCGTGTCTCAGTGCCTCATCCTTTTCATTTATCTCCAATTGGTTCTGCTCCATTCCATTTAAAATATAATCTATTAGTGTGACGCGCTTCCATCCGTATCCAATACATTGGTTGCAAACACTATAGAAGTAGACAAAGGAGTAGCCTTTCACAGATTGTGAACAGTTGTGTTTCAGTGTTCACTTCAGTCTCTGCGTAATAACCACACTTAGGCCTTATAACTTTTCTGACTTTCTTTATCAATCTACCAAGATGAAGAAGTCAGTGAGTAAGGCGCGTGGTCGTGGCCGTGGAGTTTCAGCAGGGAGAGGACGTGGGGATTCTGTGGCTGCTGCCGCCCTCAGTGACACAGCATCCACCATTTTTACCCATGAGCGTTCCTTTATGCGCACTTTGGTAGGAGCTCGGCGTGCCCCCCTGCTGCGGGAAGAACAAATTGAAGCCGTTGTTGGTTGGATGGCAGCCAATGCATCGACTTCAATTCCTTCCACCTCCTCTCAGGAACACAACACTGTTGAGCAACCATCTGTCTGTTCACCGCCTGTCAAATTGCCCAGGCAGTCAGAGAGTTCTGTACAGGAGCCAGCTGAGTCTCTGCTTCTGTTCTCAGAATCTGTTGGCTCGCAAACACGGGCACAGGCAAGCAGCATTCTGCAATTTGAAGAAGAGGGAGTATGCAGTGATGCGCAACAGCTGTGTCTCTCTCAATCTGAAGAGGCGGGTGAGCCAGTGCCGATGGACAGCACACAGCAGAACGCATCTTATGATGATGATGAGACTCAGGTGCCAGGTTTTGTGGAGCATGGTGCTGCCCAGACCATCCAACAGCAGCAGGTGTTGGAAGAGGGTAGTGGAGATGATGAAGTCCGAGACCCAACATGGCGTGAGCAACAGGAAGGTGGTGGGAGCAGCTCTGAGGAAGAGATTGTCCCAACGGTACAAAGAGGAGGGAGAGGTAGGCTGCAGACTCGCTTGCCTGTAGCCTCCAGTTTGGCACCTGTTGGGAGGAGTTTTCTTAGAAATGTCAAAATTGGCGCTCCCATGACTTGCACTGCGTGGTCCTTTTTTGACAGACTTGTAGATGATATTTGCTATGTTCAATGCAAGCTGTGTAAGCAAAAAGTTAAAAGAGGTAAAAATATCAGTAACCTGAATACCACAAATATGTGGAAACATGTACGGACAAAGCACGTAGCTGAGTTACAAAGACACACTGGAGATGTAGGCCAACCTACAGCAGCACCTACATCTTCAGGTCGTGTTCGAGCCTCTACCTCCAGCTCACACACACCTGGTTCGGCTTCCTCACAGGATCTCCATGGAAGAACCTGTAGACAATAGACAAACTGTTATTCCACCCACAGCAGCAAGTTCACAGTCATCGTCACACTCCCAGAACAAAAAACAGCCATTGGTACCACAGGCATGGGATAAAAGACGGCCATACTCGGCAAACCATCCACGAACACAGGCTCTGAATGCTGGCATTGCAAAACTCCTGTCCCTTGAAATGCTGTCATTCAGGCTGGTGGAGACTGACAGTTTCAGGAACTTTATGGCATTGGCAGTCCCACAATATAATGTGCCAAGCCGATTTTATTTCAGCAGGCAAGCTGTCCCTGCTCTGCAAAAACATGTCGAGGGAAACATTAAACATGCGCTACTAAACGCCGTCAGTAGCAGGGTCCACCTGACCACCGATGCGTGGACCAGTACCCATGGCCAGGGACGATACCTTTCCCTCACTGCCCATTGGGTCAATGTTGTGGAGCCGGGTACAGATCTTGCCAGTGGCGCTGTACGTGTTCTGCCAACTCCAAGGATTGCAGGAATCCAGTCTGTACACATTGATTCCTCCTCCTACTCCAGTTCCTCAGAATCATCGCTGCACGAGCCGTCACGGTATACCTCCACATGGACCAGTGAACGCTTACCTGTTGCGACCGATATGAGCACAGCCGTGGCCAAACGTCAACAGGCCGTCCTGAAATTAATTTCCATGGGGAATCGAAGCCACACAGCGCAGGAGCTCTGGGATGCCATCAAGCAGGAGAGCGAAGTGTGGTTTTTGTCAGCTAATCTCCAGCCAGGCTTGGTAGTGTGTGACAATGGCCGAAATCTGGTGGCAGCTCTGGGCCTTGGCAACCTCACTCACATACCATGTCTGGCACATGTGCTCAACTTGGTCGTGCAGAGTTTTTTGAGGGACTATCCGGATCTTGATGCACTGCTGCACAAGGTCCGCCTAGAGTGCGCTCACTTGCGACGTTCCAGCATGGCCAGATCGCGCATTGCAGCTCTGCAAGTCAGATTTCGCCTTCCTGAACATCGCATCATATGTGACGTACCCACCAGGTGGAATTCCACGTTACATATGTTGGAGCGGTTGTGTGAGCAGCAGCCAGCAGTAATGGAGTATCAGCTGCAACAGGCGCAATCAACTCGCAATTTGCGCCGTTCACACTTCACCACTACTGAGTGGGCCTCTATAAAGGACATCTGCGACGTTTTGCGTGCGTTTGATGTCTCAACGCGGATGGCGAGTGCAGATGATGCACTAGTCAGCATGACTGTCCCCCTTATCTGCCTGCTTCAGAAATCACTGAAAGCACTAAAGGAAGAGGTTTTGGAAGAGGTGGGGGATGAGGAGTCACAAATTCAATTACCTTCAGGACAGTCAGCGCAACGTGGTTCCTCACAAAGGGCTGGGCAGGGCTCACTTTGTGAGGAGGATGAGGAGGAGGAGTCAATGGAGGAGGAAGAAATCCCTACAGAGGGAGGTACACAACGCTCTAGTCAGTATGTAGAGCGAGGGTGGGGTGATGCAGAGGAGGCAGAGATGACGCCTCTTCCAGAGGACAGCCTTTGTTGGCCAGTTGGGAGTCTGCAGCACATGGTTGATTTCATGCTTCAGTGCCTGAGAAACGACCGCCGCATCGCCCACATTCTCACCACGTCAGATTATTGGGTGTACACCCTCCTAGACCCTCGCTACCGGGACAACTTACAAACCCTCATCACACCGATGAACCGGGACCGTAAAATGCGGGAGTACCAAGACACACTGGTGCAATCCATACTGTTGTACATTCCAGCCGAGAGAGCTGCTGCTGCTGCTACTGCTTTACAAAGCAGCTCTGTGCGTCGAGGCAGTGTAGACACCTCTACAACAAGAGGGAGCAGAAGCAGCGCCTCTGCACAGGGCAAGAGCTGTATGTTACAAATGTGGCAAAGTTTTGTGACAGTGCCAGCAAGGTCTACACCATCCGAGACGGCTCCAGTCACCAGGAAGAAACGTTTCCGTAAGATGGTGACAGACTACTTGGCTTTCCCTCTAAGTGTACTCCCAGATGCCTCTTCCCCTTTCAAATTTTGGGTCTCTAAGTTGGATACATGGCCAGAGCTTAGCCAGTATGCATTGGAGGTGCTGGCTTGCCCTGCTGCCAGTGTATTATCTGAGCGTGTCTTTAGTGCTGCAGGTGGTGTAGTAACAGACCGTCACATGCGACTATCCTCAGAGAATGTAGACCGGCTTACTTTTCTGAAAATGATCAAGGCATGGATCTCACCTGAATTTGCCAGTCCGTTTTCAGATTAAATAACTGTTTGGCAACGTTTTCCATGTCTCCTGTTATGTTCATCTTTCTACCACCTGAACTCTACTCCCTGGGCTACAACACCGCCATTTGTTGCTGGTAAGTAATTGGCAGGGGTACTGACTCATGGCCAGCCTGGTTACAGCAGACAGCTGTTTCCTGGCAGTGTGAACGTCAATTATCCTCCAATAAGTTGTGCTGTCGTGTTGCATTCGGGTTAGCCGACTCTATGGTGCCTGCAGTTTAGGTGATTCCTATGTGTGCTGTGGGATATGTAAATAAAGGCTGTTTCCATTGTGACAATAGGACAAGCACCCACTGTAGGTGTTGATTCGGTAACGCGACTCTTGGTCCTGTCTTCAGTTTATGGGTGCTTATGTACCGTCCGGGGTCCAGTAACGTCAACTGGTTCTCCGTTGCCTTTGGCTAGGTACTCCATCCCGTATCCGAGTTCACCAACGTTGTGGTCCTTGGTAGTGCTTTGGAGCACAGGTACCTGCTTAGTAACGTTACAGTACTCAGTGTCTCGGTTGTGCATTGCCCTTTCTTGCTACCCGTCCGGGGTCCAGTACCGTCAACTGGTTCTCCCCAGTGCCTTTGGCCTAGGTGCCTCCATCTCCGTATCCGAGTTCCACCAACGTCTGCTGGTCCTTGGTAGTGCTTTGGAGCACAGGTACCTCCTGCTTAGTAACCGTGTCACAGTAACGTCAGCTGGTACTCGGTTGTGACATTGCCTCTTTTCCTGTACCTCGGTCACCCAGTTTCCCGGCTTTGCTGGTGCCTCATTCTACCGATTCACAATCGTGGTCTTGTAGTGCTTGAGCACAGTACCTCTGCTTAGTCGTTCGTGCAGCGTACTCGGTTTGCTCTTCCATCTCGCGTTATTCCCACGAGTTTCTCACCACAACGTCTGCTGGTCCTTGGTAGTGCTTTGGAGCACAGGTACCTCCTGCTTAGTAACCGTGTCACAGTAACGTCAGCTGGTACTCGGTTGTGACATTGCCTCTTTTCCTTCTGCTGCCCCTCCGGGTTCCAGCACAGTCAGCTGGTTCTCGTTACTTCCATTGTCTCTTGCTCCATCTGATACCCGTCAGGGTTCCAGTAACGTCAGCTGGTTCTCGGAAATTAGACGACCTTAAAGACCACCCAGAAGAAGATGACGACAACAAGGACGACGAGCATGAAGCCAACCAGCCTGAACACCATCACAAAGAAAAAATAAAAGATTACCCAGAAGAAGATCACCAACAGGACAAAGAAGGTTAAGACAAACTGCAAGATACAGAACAAGAGACAGAAAAACAATAAGCAGAAGATCAAAAAGCAGAAGAACATGAAGTATAAGACCAAAATGAAGAGCAAAATATATGCTCTAAATTCTAAGCAGAAGAAGACTAAGCAGTGTATGGGGGTGAGTCCGTTCCTCCTCGTGGTGCCCCTGGAAAATGCCTGCTGCTGCAGGCTAAACTGAACACGGACAAATACTGTTGTAATTTAAATCTTTTGTGACAGCAAGAACGGAAGGATGAACAATTCATACATTTACAGATTACAAGTACAGGAATCTCTGTCACAAATAAGAATATGATGAAGAAGATGAAGAGGAAGAAGATGAAGAATTTGAATATGAAGAAGATTAATTAGTTTAATAATAACAATATGAGTAATGTAAACAAAAACATGAATAGCAAGAAGTTTAAGAAGAAGATTAAGAAGGTGAAGATGAAGAATAATTTGATGAGAAAGATGATGCTGCTGCTGAAGATTATGAAGGAGAAAGTGTGGCACTGGCAAAATTTAAAAAGGGGAAGAGCATGGAAGTTGTGAAACATACATATTTGCCAAAATAGAAAAAAGGTTAACAACATTGTCAATTTGTTAGCAATCCAAACGTATTTCCAAAAAAATATATATTAATGCTATTCCAATGCATTGGGTTAAACATGTATGCCTTTATTGTCTCCTCAACCTCCCCAATACATTCTACATTAGTCTTTGTTGTTTTCCTTCATGTACAATTAACCAACAAGGCAAGAATGTTTTTTTTTAATGTCGATATTTTGTTCCCATAGACTTACATGGGACTTCCGGTATCGGAATCGGATATCGACGATATTTAGTGATATCGGCGATACCATTCCGATCCGATATTTTTAGATATCGAGCAGTATCGCTCAACACTAGTCACTATCTGATCCGAATGGCGGTGGTCCCCCATGTTCCACAGCGGCTCCCGCTCTCGGATCAGATCAATGAGGAGGTCCACATCGATACCCTCCTCACCGTCTGAGTCGGGAGCACGCTGTGAAGCCTAAAATAAAATTAGAAAAAAAAAACATTCAGGAAACAAAAACATTGCAAATTTAATTTAAAAACTAAATTAAAAAAAATAATTACAGGATGTAGACCGCCGCGTTGTTCACGTCGACTCTGGGAGGCACTGCGAGGACCTTTTGAAGCCACAGATGCGGAAGACTAAAAAAAAAATATATATATATATAAGGTTTATTTGATGTTGGTTTTCTGTTGTGTGCAGTATTTTTTTTTTCGGGATGTGTTGTGTGTAGTATGATGTTGTGTTGCAGTGATGGATGCAGGAAACTTATGAATTGTGAGCCCACTCCGGGTATTTGTCCACCCCTTCCTTCTTCTGCGAGCTACTCAGCTTCAGATTCCTGTTTTTAAAAAAAAAAGGAATACATATACCAAAGATGGATTGTGAAAGAAAAAAAAATTAATAAAAATATCCAAGAGATGGATTGTGAAGAAAAACAAAACAAAACAAAGAGATGGATTGTGGAAATATATTTAACCCCTCTCTGCCATCAGACGTACTATTCCGTCCATGTGACCCTGGACCTAATCCCCATGGACGGAATAGTACGTCATGGGCGATCAGCTGCGCTCCCGGGGGGAGCGTAGCTGATCGCCTCCGGGTGTCAGCTGTATATCACAGCTGACACCCAGCACTATGTGTCAGGAGCGGTCACGGACCGCTCCCGGCACATTAACCCCTGGCACACCGCGATCAAACATGATCGCGGTGTGCCCGGGGCACAGGGGAGGATCGCGCAGGCAGGGGGCTCCCTGCGCGCTCCCCTGAGACCCTCAGAGCAGCGCGATGTGTCGCGCTGTTCCGAGGGTCCGTCCTCCCTCCAGGTCCCCGGATCAAAGATGGCGCCGGGGTCCTGCAGGGAGGCGGCTTCCTCAGTGCCTGCTGAGAGCAGGCGCAGAGGAAGCCTGCAGCGATGCCAGAGCGATCGCTGGTGTGACAGAGTGCTGTGCACACTGTCACACCAGCGATCTGATAAAATACTGTGATGTCCCACCCTGGGACAAAGTAAAAAAGTAAAAAAAATAAAAATAAAAAGTGGTAAAAAAAAAATCATAAAAAAAAAAAAAATATTCCCCAATAAATTCATTTTTTCCTGTAAATAAAAAAAACAAAACATTAAAAGTACACATATTTGGTATCGTCGCGTCCGTAACGACCTCCCCTATAAAACTGTCCCACTAGTTAACCCCTTTAGTGAACCCCTTAAAAAAAATAAAAAAAAAACTAAGCAAAAAATCAATGCTTTATCATCATACCGCCGAACAAAAAGTGGAATAACACGCGATCAAAAAGACAGATATAAATAAACATGGTACCGCTGAAAACGTCATCTTGTCCCGCAAAAAATCAAACAGCATCATCAGCGAAAAAATAAAAAAGTTATAGCTCGCAGAATAAAGCGATGCAAAAATAATGATTTTTTATATAAAATAGTTTTTATTCTATAAAAGCGCCAAAACATAAAAAAATGATATAAATGAGGTATCAACGTAATCGTACTGACCCGAAGAATAAAACTGCTTTATCAATTTTACCACACGCGGAACGATATAAACGCCTCCCCCAAAAGAAATTCATGAATTGCTGATTTTTGTTCATTCTAACCTCCCAAAAATCGAAATAAAAAGCGATCAAAAAATGTCACGTGCTCAAAAATGGTACCAATAAAACGTCACCTCGTCCCGCTAAAAATAAGACCTCACATGACTCTGTGGGCCAAAATATGCAAAAATTATAGCTCTCAAAATATGGTGATGCAAAAAACTACTTTTTGCAATAAAAAGCGTCTTTTAGCGTGACAGCTACCAATCACAAAAACCCGCTATAAATAGTAAATCAGACCCCCTTTATCACCCCCTTAGTTAGGGAAAAATAATAAAATTAAAAAAATGTATTTATTTCCATTTTCCCATTAGGGTTAGGGTTGCGGCTAAAGTTAGGGTTAGGATTGGCGCTAAAGTTAGTATTAGGGTTATGGTTGGGATTAGGGTTAGGGGTGTGTTAGGGTTAGGTTTGCGGTTAGGGTTGGGACTAGGGTTAGGGGTGTGTTGGGGTTAGGGTTGGAAATAGAATGGGGGGGTTTCTGATGTTTAGGCACAACAGGGGCTCTCCAAATGTGACATGGCGTCTGATCTCAATTCCAGCCAATTCTGCGTTGAAAAAGTCAAACGCTGCTCCTTCACTTCTGAGCTCTGCCATGCGCCCAAACAGTAGTTTACCCCCGCATATGGGGTATCAGCGTACTCTGGACCACAAGAGTTATTGTGCAATTTGTCCTATTTCTTCTGTTACCCTTGGGAAAATAAAAAACTGGGGCGACAAAATCATTTTTGTAAAAAAAAAAATGATTTTTTTTTTTTTACGGCTGTATGTTATAAATTTTCTGTGAAGCACTTGGGGCTTCATAGCGCTCACCACACATCTATATAAGTTCCTTGTGGGGTCTATTTTCCAAAATGGGGTCACTTGTGGGGGGTTTCCACTGTTTAGGCGCATCAGGGGCTCTCCAAATGCGACATGACGCCCCCAGACCATTCCATCAAAGTCTGCAATCCAAAACGTCACTACTTCCCTTCCGAGCCCAGACGTGCACCCATACAATCGTTTTCTCACACATGTTGGGTATCAGCGTACTCAGGACAAATTAGACAACAAATTTTGGGGTCCAATTTCTCCTGTTACCCTTGTGAAAATAAAATATTGGGGCCAAAAAATCATTTTGTGAAAAAAAAAAGGATTTTTTATTTTTACGGCTGTACGTTATAAACTTCTGGGAAGCACTTCGGGGTTCAAAGTGCTCACCACACATCTAGATAAGTTCCTTGTGGGGTCTATTTTCCAAAATGGGGTCACTTGTGGGGGTTTCCACTGTTTAGGCACATCAGGGGCTCTCCAAATGCGACATGACGCCCCCAGACCATTTCATCAAAGTCTGCAATCCAAAACGTCACTACTTCCCTTCCGAGCCCCGACGTGCGCCCATACAGTAGTTTACTCCCACATATTGGATATCAGCGTACTCAGGACAAATTGGACAACAACTTTTGGGGTCCAATTTCTCCTGTTACCCTTGTGAAAATAAAATATTGGGGGCGAAAAAATCATTTTTGTAAAAAAAAAAAAAGATTTTTTATTTTACGGCTGTACGTTATAAACTTCTGTGAAGCACTTTGGGTTCAAAGTGCTCACCACACATCTAGATAAGTTCCATGAGGGGTCTAGTTTCCAAAATGGTGTCATTTGTGGGGGGTTTCCACTGTTTAGGCAGATCAGGGGCTCTCCAAATGCGACATGAGGCCCCCTGACCATTCCATCAAAGTCTGCAATCCAAAACGTCACTACTTCCCTTCCGAGCCCCGACGTGCGCCCATACAGTAGTTTACTCCCACATATTGGGTATCAGCGTACTCAGGACAAATTTTACAACAACTTTTGGGGTCCAATTTCTCCTGTTACCCTTGTGAAAATAAAATGTTGGGGGCGAAAAAATCATTTTTGTAAAAAAAAAAAGATTTTTTATTTTACGGCTGTACGTTATAAACTTCTGTGAAGCACTTTGGGGTTCAAAGTGCTCACCACACATCTAGATAAGTTCCTTGAGGGGTCTAGTTTCCAAAATGGTGTCATTTGTGGGGGTTTTCCACTGTTTAGGCAGATCAGGAGCTCTCCAAACACGACATGGCATCCAGCCAATTCTGCGTTGAAAAAGTCAAACGGCGCTCCTTCCCTTCCAAACTCTGCCATGCACCCAAACAGTGGTTTACCCCCACATATGGGGTATCAGCGTACTCAGGACAAATTGCACAATAACTTTTGGAGTCTTGTTACCCTTGGGAAAATAAAAATTGGGTGAAAAGATCAATTTTGTGGAAAAAATATGATTTTTTTAATTTTACGGCTCTACGTTATAAACTTGTGTGAAGCACTTGGGGTTCAAATTGCTCACCAAAGATCTAGATAAGTTCCTTAGGGGGTCTAGTTTCCCAAATGGGGTCACTTGTGGGGGGTTTCCACTGTTTAGGCACATCAGGGACTCTCCAAATGCAACATGGCGTCCAATCTCAATTCCAGCCAATTTTGGTTGGAAACAGTCAAATGGTGATCCTTCCATTCCGAGCTCTGCCATGCGCCCAAACAGTGGTTCCCCCCCACATATGGGTATCAGCGTACTCAGGACAAATTGGACAACAACTTTTGAGGTCCAATTTCTCCTGTTACCTATGGGAAAATAAAAAATTAGTGACTAAGAGATAATTTTTGCGGGCAAAGAATAGGATTTTTTATTTTCATGCCCGGGCATTATAAACTTGTGTGAAGCACTTGGGGGTTCAAAGTGCTCATCAAAGATCTAGATAAGTTCCTTAGGGGGTCTAGCTTCCAAAATGTGGTCACTTGTGGGGGGTTTCCACTGTTTAGGCTCATCTGGGGCAGTACAAACGGAACATGACCCCATCAATGTTTGCATTCCAAAACGTTACTGCTTCCTTTCCAAGCCCTGCCGTGCGCCCAAAAAGTTCCCTCCCCCACATATGGGGTATCAGCGTACTCAGGACAAATTGGACAACAACTTTTGGGGTCCAATTTCCTTGGGAAAAATCAAAAATTTGGGACTAAAAAATCATTTTTGTGGAAAATTGTTTTTTTTTTTTTTCACACCCAGGCATTATAAACTTTTCTGAAACACTTTAGGGTTCAAAGTGCTCACAACAGATCTAGATAAGTTCCTTAGGGGGTCTAGTTTCCAAAATGGTGTCACTTGTGGGGGGTTTCCACTGTTTAGGCGCATCAGGGGCTCTCCAAACACGACATGGCGTCCAATCTCAACTCCAGCCAATTTTAGTTTGAAAAAGTCAAACGGCGCTCCTTCCCTTACGAGCTCTGCCGTGTGCCCAAACAGTGGTTTTCCCCCACATATGGGGTATTGGCGTACTCAGGAGAAATTGCACAACAACTTTATCTGCCCATTTTCTCCTTTTACCCTTGTCAAAATAAAAAAAAGTTTGTAAAAGATCATTTTTGTGGCTAAAAAGTTAAATATTAATTTTTTCCTTCCACGTTGCTTCAGCTCCTGTGAAGCACCTGAAGGGTTATTAAACTTCTTGAATGTGGTTTTAAGTACCTTGAGGGTGCAGTTTTTAGAATGGTGTCACTTTTTGGTATTTTCTGCTATATAGACCTGTCAAAGTGACTTCAAATGTGAGGTGGTCCCTAAAAAAATGGCTTTGTAAATTTTGTTGTAAAAATGAGAAATCACTGGTCAACTTTTAACCCTTATAATTTCTTAACAAAAAAAAATTTTGGTTCCAAAATTGTGCTGATGTAAAGTAGACATGTGGGAAATGTTATTTCTTAACTATTTTGTGTGACATATTTCTCTGTTTTAAGGGAAAAAAAATTCAAAGTTTGAAAATTGCAAAATTTTCAAAATTTTCGCCATATTTGTGTTTTTTTCAAAAATAAACGCAAGTTATATCAAAGAAATTATACTTCTAACGTGAAGTACAATATGTCACGAGAAAACAATCTCAGAATCGCGAAGATCCGTTGAAGCGTTCCAGAGTTATAACCTCATAAAGAGACAGTGGTCAGAATTGTAAAAATTGGCCCGGTCATTAAGTGCAAACCACCCTTGGGGGTGAATGGGTTAAAAAAAAATACCGCTAAATGCTGCCGATGAGTGGGAGGGCTCCCAGAAGAACTCCTGTCCTGCTGCTGCCGGCCGTACTCCATTGCTGCCTGTGCTGGTCGTCTGCTGTGCAGTAAACAGAAAAAAAAGCAATGAATACATGGACACAATCATGCCCCTGGCTGAAACACAAAAGTTAAGTTTTGGGTTATGGTAGAGTTGAGCGATACTTTCCGATATCCTAAAGTATCGGAATGGAATGGTATCGCCGATATCACTAAAATATCGGCGATACCCGATACCGATACCGGAAGTCCCATGTAAGTCTATGGGAACAAAATATCGCAACTAAAAAAAACCCATTCTTTCCTTGTAAACACTAAATATACACACATAGAATACATATAAAATATAATACATGTCATTGTGACATATATATATACATATATGTATAGTTTATACACTTCTACATAGTAAAATATCCTCTCATTCAATTGCCGGGTAAAGCCGGCTTCAGTGAAAAGACAGAAGCACCCGACATGAAATGACACTTGGTGTACATAGGGTTAATCATGTCTTTTCATGTCGTTTGCTATCTGATTTGCACAAACAATTAAATCAGACTATGTGTGCAAAATTTCACACCTGTAGGGGTTAATTAAAGGTGTAAATTCGTTGTAAAAAAAACGGACTTTTTTTGCTACGAATTTACACCTTTAATTAACCCCTACAGGTGTGAAATTTTGCACACATAGTCTGATTTAATTGTTTGTGCAAATTAGGCTGGAGTCACACACAACCACAAAAAATCGGTCCGTTTTAGACGGTCGACAATCGGATCAAAATAAAAACATCACACATCCTTCTGGCATCCGATTTTCCTTCAAAGATGCGATTTAATCGCATGTGTGTGTACCTTGTAACATCCGATTTTCATCCGACTTGCGAGATTTTCTCGCAGGCTTGCAAAACTGACATATAATGGATCCAAAAGAATAGTATTTAAATGCCAAAAGAAAGAATAGATATATACACATATATATATATATATATATATATATATATGTCATTGTGACATATATATATATACATATATTTATAGTTCTTACACTTCTACATACTGTTATAGCCGCTAATTCAATTGCCGGCTTCAGTGAAATCACAGAAGCCGACATGAAATGATACATTGTTTCCACACATTTAACCATGTAATTTCATGTATTTTTATATATGTTTGAAACATACAATTACATGAGTATATGTGTGCTAAATTTCAGACATGTAGGGGTTAATTAAAGGTGTAAATTCGTTAAAAAAAAATGCGTGGGCTCCCGCTGTATTTTCTCCACCAGACAGACAAAGCAAGCGAGTGGGGGCAGATAATAATAGCCTAGGGAGGGTACATTTTTTTTGTGCCCCCCCTGGCTACTAACATCTGCCCCCAGACACCCCAGAAAGGGCAAATCTATAATTAGATTCGCCCTTTCTGGCACTTTGCCCGTCTATTCCCATTGCCCTGTAGCGGTGGCGAATGGGTTAATAAGGGGTTAAAATGACCTTGCAATTGAAAGGTCACTTTAAGCCAGGTTAATAATTGATAGCTGTCAATTAGGCAACTATCAATTATTAATCCTTATGTATGAAAGAAAAATCAAACACACACACTTTAATAAAAAATAAGTTTAATTAAATAATCACACAGTTTTTGACCATATTTTATTTTCCTGCTAAAACCATTTCCTGTAATAAAAATAAAATAAAAAAGCAAAATTATACTTACCAATCCGATGTACAGTCAGGTCCCACGGTGTAATCCATCAGAAAGGGTTAACAGGTTACAGGTCGCAGAGAGCTAATAATGCTGTCTCAGACCTGTATTCCCCTGAATGAATAATTCCTCTCCCAGCGAAAGTAGAGGAATAGATTCATGAATGGAGCTTAATTGATTTCTTGCCAATTTAACTGTAGTGACCTGACCTAAGGTGAAAGTGGACACAATCAATTAAGCTTCATTCATGAAACACATCCTCTCCGTCGCCAGGGGAGAACTTATTCATTCATGAGCTTTGAGCTGAGCATGCAGGATTACTTGCACGCTTGGCTCAAAGCTAGTTAACCCTTTGTGAAGGATTACAGCGTGGGACGTGACAGATCGGCGGAATAGGTAAGAATAATGTTGTTTTATTTCTTTTTCTTTATTTTAGGAGATCAATGGCTTCGCACGGATTTAGTGTAAAATAAAATATGGTAAAAAAATGTGTTTTTATTTCATTAAAATTATTTATTCTTAAAGTGTGTGTGTTTTTTTATTTACTTCAATAGGATTAATAATTGATAGTTGTCTAATTGACAGCTATCAATCATTAACCTGCCTTAAGGTCACCTTTCAATTGCAAGGTGACAGTAAGGTGAGATTAACCCATTCGCCACCGCTACAGGGCAATGGGAATAGACGGGCAAAGTGCCAGAAAGGGCGAATCTAATTATAGATTTGCCCTTTCTGGGGTGTCTGGGGGCAGATGTTAGTAGCCAGGGGGGGCACAAAAAAATGCACCCTCCCTGGGCTATTATTATCTGCCCCCACTCGCTTTGCTTTGTCTGTCTGGTGGAGAAAATACAGCGGGAGCCCACGCATTTTTTTTCAACGAAATTACACCTTTAATTAACCCCTACATGTCTGAAATTTTGCACAAATACACTCATGTAATTGTATGTTTCAAACATATATAAAAATACATGAAATTACATGGTTAAATGTGTGGAAACAATGTATCATTTCATGTCGGCTTCTGTGATTTCACAAAACCCGGCAATTGAATTAGCGGCTATTACAGTATGTAGAAGTCTAGGAACTATAAATATATGTATATATACATGTCACAATGACATGTATATATATATGTATGTGTTCTATGTGTATATATCTATTCTTTCTAGTCTTTATTAAAGCTGTCAGTGTGATTTTACAGTATAGGCGGGGATGAATTGCCGGCTTTTCTAAAGGACACCGATGCGATTTCATCGCAAGTCACACAGTGTGGTCCGTTTGTAATCAGATTTTTCATCGCTCCCATAGACTTGCATTGGCGATTGTCGACCGACAATCGGTGACAATCGCAGCATGCTGCGATTGTACACGGACGTTTAAAACGGACCACAAAAAATCTGATACTGGGAGCTGCTCCATAGATTAACATAGGTCCGACTGCAATGCGATATTTCATCACATTGCAGTCGTCCGATTTTGTCGCCAGTGTGACTCCGGCCTTAGATAGCAAAGGACATGAAAAGACATGGTTAACCCTATGTACACCAAGTGTCATTTCATGTCGGTGACATGAAATGACACTTGGTGTACATAGGGTTAACCATGTCTTTTCATGTCCTTTGCTATCTAATTTGCACAAACAATTAAATCAGACTATGTGTGCAAAATTTCACACCTGTAGGGTTTAATTAAAGGTGTAAATTCGTAGCAAAAAAGTCCGTTTTTTTTACAACGAATTTTACACCTTTAATTAACCCCTACAGGTGTGAAATTTTGCACACATAGTCTGATTTAATTGTTTGTGCAAATTAGATAGCAAAGGACATGAAAAGACATGGTTAACCCTATGTACACCAAGTGTCATTTCATGTCACCCGACATGAAATGACACTTGGTGTACATAGGGTTAACCATGTCTTTTCATGTCCTTTGCTATCTAATTTGCACAAACAATTAAATCAGACTATGTGTGCAAAATTTCACACCTGTAGGGGTTAATTAAAGGTGTAAATTCGTTGTAAAAAAAACGGACTTTTTTGCTACGAATTTACACCTTTAATTAACCCCTACAGGTGTGAAATTTTGCACACATAGTCTGATTTAATTGTTTGTGCAAATTAGATAGCAAAGGACATGAAAAGACATGGTTAACCCTATGTACACCAAGTGTCATTTCATGTCGGGTTCTGCATTTTCACAAAAGCCGGCAATTGAATTAGCGGCTATTATACTATGTAGAAGTGT
Source organism: Oophaga sylvatica (assembly GCA_033576555.1). Classification (NCBI taxonomy): domain Eukaryota; kingdom Metazoa; phylum Chordata; class Amphibia; order Anura; family Dendrobatidae; genus Oophaga; species Oophaga sylvatica. Next base: position 1,625 of record JARQOD010006763.1, on the reverse strand, counting down.
ATGAACTACAATATAAATATATAATAATATATATATATATATGTGTCACAAATTCAATGACATGTATATATATATATGAGGTGTAAAATTGCTGAAAAAAAATGCGTGGGCTCCCGCCCTATTTTCGCAACCAGACAGACAAAGCCAGTGAGTGGGGGCAGATAATAATAGCCCAGAGAGGGACCATTATTTTTGCCCCCCCCGGCTACTAACATCTGCCCCCAGACACCCCAGGAAAGACAAATCTATAATTAGATTCGCCCTTTCTGGCACTTTGCCCGTCTATTCCCATTGCCCTGTAGCGGTGGCGAATGGGTTAATATGGGGTTAAAGCCACCTTGCTATTGAAAGGTGACCTTAAGCCAGGTTAATAATTGAGAGCTGTCAATTAGACAACTATCAATTATTAATCCTATTGCATGAAATAAAAATAAAACACACACACTTTAATTAAAAATCATTTTAATGAAATAAAGACACATGTTTTTGACCATCTTTTATTTTACTGCAAAAACCATTTCCTGTAATAAAAATAAAATAAAAAAGCAAAATTATTCTTACAGGTCCCACGGTGTAATCCTTCAGAAAGGGTTAATGTTTACTGCAGGGACCGCAGCTAATGCTGCAGCCTCACAGTAAACCCCAAATGAATGAGTTCCTCTCCTGCCTGACAGGAGAGTAAAGGCTGGGTGTCACATAACGATACACCAGCGATCCCGACAACGATATGCACTTGTCAGGATCGCTGGTGTATCGCTACATGATCGCTGCTGAGCTGCCAAACAGGCAGCTCAGGCAGCGATCTGGGACAGCGACACTGCGGGTAACATCGCTTAAGGGCCCGTCTCACATAGCGATATCGCTACCGAGATCGCTGCTGAGTCACTAGTTTTGTGACGCAGCAGCGAGCTCACCAGCGATATCGCTGTGTGTGACATTCAGCGACGATCAGCCCCCTGCCGGGTATCGCTGATCGTCGCAGAAATGTCAGGACCTTTTTTTGATCGCTGGTTTCCCTCTGACAGGCACGCATCGCTGCGTGTGACAGGCGGGAGACCAGCGATCCGCTGGTAACAAAGGTACACAGCGGGTTTCCAGGCACCGCGCAGCGCTTGGAAACCCGCTGTGTACCTTGGATACCAGCTCCCTGCATCAGGGCGCTGGTATCCAAGGTACACACGGGTTTCTAGGCACAGCCCCGCGCCTGGAAACCCGCTGTGTACCTTGGTTACCAGCGGATCGCTGGTCTCCCGCCTGTCACACGCAGCGATGTGTGCCTGTCAGCGGGAAACCAGCGATCAAAGGTCCTGACATTTCAGCGACGATCAGCGATACCCGGCAGGGGGGCTGATCGTCGCTGAATGTCACACACAGCGATATCGCTGGTGAGCTTGCTGCTGCGTCACAAAACTAGTGACTCAGCAGCGATCTCGGTAGCGATATCGCTATGTGAGACGGGCCCTTAAGTGGAAAGCTTAATTGATTGCTTTCCACTTTCACTTCACGTCAGCCAGGGACACAATCAGTGACGTCAGAGGGAACTGATTAACAAAAATAGGGGTTCCCTTCGAAAAAAAAATGGCGTGGGGTCCCCCCTATTTTTGTTAACCAGCCAGATGAAGCAG